>CAKNYM010043237.1:36011-53932 GCA_932195095.1 Andricus curvator
AATTCGTATTTTTTGGTAGAAATTAGTCTTCTTGGTTGAAAATTCTTTTTTTGGTCAAAAATTCAATTATTCTAGTTAAAGATTCATCATTTCACTTAAAAATTCATCTTTCTGATTTAAAATTCAACTATTCCAGTTAAATATTCACAATTTTATTTGAAAATTCATCACTTTGTTTGAAAATGTAACTATTTTTTTGACAATGCGTTTTTTTTTGTTGAAAGTAATTTTTTTAACTGAAAATTTAACTTATTCCAATTGAAAATTCTATAGTTGTAGTTGAAAATCCATCTGTTTGGTTAAACATTTTTTTTTAAACTTGAAATTGAATTATTTAAGTTAAATCTTTAAATTAAAGTGGAGAATTAAGTTGAAAGTTAAATCCATATTTACTGGTTGAAAATTCAACTGTTTTGTAAAAATTAGTCTTTTTGGCTTAAAACTCAACAATTTGGTTGAAAAATAACGTATTTTGTTGAAAAATCGTCTTTTTAAAATGAATTCTACTGTTTTTTATATTAAATTAAAATCTTTTTTGGTTATTGTATCAACTATTACATTTTTCGTTAACGATTCATCTTTTTTAGTCAGAAAAAATCAACCATTTTGTTAAAAGTTGTACCACTTTCTTAAATATACATTTTTTTTTTTTTGAAGATTCATAATTTTGGTGGAAACTTCGTCTTTTTTTGGTAAAAAATCTTTCTTTTTGATTACTTTTTGGCTACATTATTGTTACTTTTCGGTTACATTTTTGAGAGAAGTATGGTTACTATTTTTTGAAGCTTGAGCAGTTCCGAGCCCTGGTTAAAGTGAATTTTCAATTAACTAAAAAAAATTTAATTTTTAACCAAATACATGAATTTCAAACTAAAAAGATACATTTTCACCGAGAACAGATAAATTTTCAACTAAAAATAGAATAGTTATATTTCCAGTTTAAAAAATTAATTCTAAATCAGAAAAATCTCATTTTCAACCAAAAAGATCAATTTTCACATTTTCAACCAATAAGATGAATTTTTAACAAAGTACATGAATTTTCAAACAAATAATTGAATTTTTAAAGGAATTTCCAACCAAAAGGATGAATTAGTCACCAAGAAGATTAAATATTCTCCGTGTACCAGTTAAATTTTCAGTTAAAACAAGTAGTTCTTATCTAGGAAACATAATTACAACAAAATAATTAAATTTTGAACAAAAGAAGGGGTTTTCAACTAAAATGATGAAACATCAACCAAATAAATGAATTTTTAACAAAGTAGTTCCACTTCCAACTAAGTAGTTGAATTTTCTACCCAAAAAGATGAATTTTTACCAAAAATAGTTGAATTCAATCAAAAAAGATGAATTTTCAACAAATTAGTTTAAATTCTCATCCAAAACAGATTAATTGTCAAATATTTACGATTTTCAACCATAATAATAAAAATGATTTCAACTTTAATGTCTGGAATTACCTGACCTGTAGCAACTCTGTAATTTAAAAAGGTATATGTTTATTTTACTCTAGAACGTTTTTGTAAAAATATATGTATTCATTATGGTATATATTTGCTTAAATAATAAATGCTTTAAATTCTCTTTAATGCTCAGGGCTCGGAACGGGTTACTTTTTAGTAACTTAGTTACTTTTTTGATCCGCGGTTACTAAAAAGTTACTTATTTTATGAAAAGGTTACTTTTGGTTACATTTTTTGCCTGAAATAACGATGTTAATTAAGTAATTAATTGTATTATTTAAAAACGTATGAAGAATGTAAAAATTCAATTTTTTTCAGTAAATTTGGCACCTTAGAGCCGAGAAAATTAGGGAATAACAATAAAGTAATAATTAGTTCGTATGTGAATTGTATAAAAAGGGCTACCAATTTAATTATTATGTATCCTGATAAAAATTGCAATCTATCTAAAATTGGTAGTTTTTAATTTAAAATTTAAATCTTTTTTGTTGAAATATCGAAATATGCATTATATTTTTCGATGAGAATTTATCTTCTTTGGTTGAAATTCAGTTAAAAGTTGAACAATTTTTGTTGAAACTTTATTTTTTTGTTGAAAATTCATCATTTTAGTTGAAAATTCGTCTATTTTGGTAGAAAAATTAATCTTCTTGATTGAAAATCACCCTTTTGTTTAAAAATAAATAATTTTATTTGAAAATTCATCTTTTTAGTTCAAAATGTACTTATTTTGTTGAAAATTTGTCATTTTCCGTTGAAAATTCATCATTTTAGTTGAAAATTCGCTTTTTCGGTAGAAAATTAATTTTCTTGATTGAAAATCACTCTTTTATTTAAAAATACATAATTTTATTTGAAAATTCATCTTTTTAGTTCGAAATGTCCTTATTTTGTTGAAAATTCGTCATTTTCGGTTGAAGATTCCCTTCTTTTCGTAGGAAATTCAACTATTTGGTTGACAGATAACTTTTTTGTCAAAAGTACATATTTACTGGTTGAAAATTCAACTGTTTTGTAAAAATTGGTCTTTTTGGCTTAAAAACTCAACAATTTGGTTGAAAAATAACCTATTTTGTTGAAAAATTGTATTTTTTGAATGAATTCGACAATTTATCTAAAATTGCTAGTTTTTAATTTCAGATTTAAGTCTTTTTTGTTGAAATATCGAACTATGTATTATATTTTTCGATGAGAATTTATCTTCTTCGGTTGAAATTCGATTAAAAGTTTAAAAGTTTTTGTTAAAAGTTTAAAACTTTATTTTTTCGTTTAAAATGCATCATTTTTAGTTGAAAATTCGTCTTTTTGATCGAAAATTAATCTTCTTGATTGAAAATCACAATTTTGTTTAAAAATACATAATTTTATTTGAAAATTCATCTTTTCGGTTCGAAATGTACTTATTTTGTTGAAAATTCGTCTTTTTCGATTGAAGATTCCCCTGTGTTCGTAGAAAATTCAACTATTTGGTTGACAGATAACTTTTTTGTCAAAAATCCATGTTTACTAGTTGAAAATTCAGATTTTTTGTACAAATTGGTCTTTTTGGCTAAAAAACTCAACAATTTGGTTGAAAAATAACCTATTTTGTTGAAAAATCGTCTCTTGAATGAATTCTAGTGTTTGTTATATTAAATTAAAATCTTTTTTGGTTATCTTATCAAATATTACATTTTTCGTTAACAATTCATCTTTTTTAGTCAGAAAAATTCAACCATTTGGTTAAAAGTTTAACTTCTTTCTTAAACATACATTTTTTTTGTTGAAGATTCATAATTTTTGTGTAAACTTCTTGTTTAAAAATTATTCTTTTTGGTTAAAAATTCAAGTATTCCAGTTAAATATTGATCATTTTAGTTCAAAATTCATCTTTTAGGTTAGACATAAAATTACTTGGTTGAAAGTTAAACTCTTTTGTTACAATTTTTTTTTGAAGATTAGTCGTTTTAATTAAAAATTAATTTATGTGGTTTAAAAATGAGCTGTTTCATTCAAAACTTGTTTTTTCTTTGGATGGTTTTCGGTTGAAAATTATTTTTTTAGCTGAAAATGTAACTATTATTCCAGTGGAATATTCCATAATTTTAGTTAAAAATTCATCTCTTTGGTGGGACATTCATTTTTTGACTAAAAATTTAATTATTCAATTTTTGGTTGAAAAATTACCTTTTTTAGTTGAAAATTCGTATTTTTTGGTAGAAATTAGTCTTCTTGGGTGAAAATTCTTCTTTTTGGTCAAAAATACAATTATTTTAGTTAAAGATTCATCATTTCACATAAAAATTCATCTTTCTGATTTAAAATACAACTATTCCAATTAAATATTCACAATTTTATTTGAAAATTCATCACTTTGTTTGAAAATGTAACTATTTTTTTGACAGTTCGTTTTTTTTTGTTGAAAGTAATTTTTTTAACTGAAAATTTACCTTATTCCAATTGAAAATTCTATAGTTGTAGTTGAAAATCCATCTGTTTGGTTAAACATTTTTTTTTTAACTTGAAATTGAATTATTTAAGTTTAATCTTTAAATTAAAGTTGAACATTAAGTTTAAAGTTAAATCCATATTTACTGGTTGAAAATTCAACTGTTTTGTAAAAATTGGTCTTTTTGGCCTAAAAACTCAACAATTTGGTTGAAAAATAACGTATTTTGTTGAAAAATCGTATTTTTTAAATGAATTCTACTGTTTTTTAAATTAAATTAAGATCTTTTTTGGTTGTTGTATCAACTATTACATTTTTCGTTAACAATTCATCTTTTTTAGTCAGAAGAATCAACCACTTTGTTAAAAGTTGAACTACTTTCTTAAACATACATTTTTTTGTTGAAGATTCATAATTTTGGTGGAAACTTCGTCTTTTCTGGTAAAAAATCTTTCTTTTTGGTTACTTTTTGGCTACATTATTGTTACTTTTCGGTTACATTTTTGAGAGAAGTATGGTTACTATTTTACTATTTTTTGAAGCTTGAGCAGTTCCGAGCCTTGGTTAAAGTGAATTTTCAATTAAAATTATGACTCTTCAGCTAAAAAAAAAAATTAATTTTCAATAAAATTAAAGTAAATTTTCAACGAAATAGTATAATTTTCGACCAAGAAGATTAAATTTATATCAAAAAAGATAAATTTTCTACAAAAAATGGAAGTTATATTTCCAGTTTAAAAAATTAATTCTAAATCAGAAAAATCTCATTTTTTCAATAAAATACAGGAATTTTAAACCAGATATTTGAATTTTCAACTTAAGATCTAGGAAACATAGTTACACAGGGTGTCTAGCGACCTTGAAAACCTTGAAAACCTGGAATTATCCTTGAATTTTTGTTGAACCTTGAAAACCTGGAAATCTCCTTGAATTTTTCATGAGAACCTTGAATTAAATTTTTTTTTAAACAGGTTTTTTTATTGAAATGCGAAAAGTAATTTAAATCTTTTAGTCTATTATGAAAGAAACATCTCGTTTAGAAGGAACCTTGCTACTGAAAAGTTTTTTATTTATCAAGATGATATTTATGTTTTACTCATTACATCAGGGTTGCGACTTGACCAGGAAACCGGGGAATGACCGGGAATTTACTTCTGATCGTAGCAAAATTCAAGTTTTGATTATTTTAATAATTTTTGTCAGTTTAGAAAAGTTGAAGATTCATCATTTTTATTTAAAATTCTTCTCTGGTTAAATATGTAACTACTTTGTTAAAAATCAATTTATCTTTTTTTGGTGAAAATTAAACTATTTTTTTGAAAATTTATGTACTTTATGGAAAATTCGTCTTTTTCGTAGAAAGTTTATCTTTATGGTTGAAAATTCATCTTTTTGACATAAAATTCAACTACTCCAGTTGAAGATTCATCATTTTAGTTAAAACTTCGTCAGTTTGTTTGAAAATTAATTTCTTTAACTGAAAATTTAACTGTTCAATTTTTAGTTGAAAATTGATCATTTCAAGTTCAAAATTCGACAATTTGGATGAAAATTTGTCTTTTATAATTGAAACTTCAACTACTTCGTTCAAAATTCATGTATTTTGTTAAAAAATCGATATTTTTGTGTAGAAAATTATCTTTTTATTTGAAAGTTAATCTTATTGTTTAAAAATTCTTCTTTTCGGTTAACAATTCAAGTATTCCAGTTAAATATTTATCATTTTAGTTGAAAATTCACCTTTTAGGTTGGAAATAAAATTATTTGGTTAATAGTTAAACTCTTTTGTTAAAAATTATTTTTTTTTTCAAAGATTCATCGTTTTAATTAAAAATTCATTTCTTTGATTGAAAAATGAGCTGTTTGATTCAAAACTTTTTTTTTCCTTTGGATGTTTTTCGTTCTTTTCTCTTCTTTAATTAAAAAGTCAATTATTTCGTTAAAAATTCATGTATTTTGTTAAAAAATTGTATTTTTTGGTGGAAAATTAATCTTTTTATTTGAAAATTAATATTTTTATTTGAAAATTAATCTTCTTGTTTAAAAATTCATAATTTTGGTTGAAAATTCATCTTTCTGTTTTGAAATTCAACTATTTCAGTTGAAGATTCATTGTTTTAGTTGAAAACTCTTATGTTTGGGTTAAAATTAATTTCTTTAACTAAAAATTGTACTATTCCATTATCGGTTGGAAATTATTATTTTTTTAGTTCAAAATTCAACTATGTGGTTTAAAATTTGTCTTCTTTAAATTTAATAAATTCAACTATTTCGTTAAAAAATCATGTATTTTGTTGAAAAATTGTGTTTTCTGGTAGAAAATTAATCTTTTTATTTGAAAATTAATCTTCTTGTTTAAAAATTCATCTTTTTGGTTTAAAATTTAACTATTCCAGTTGAAGATTTATATTTTTATTTGAAAATTCATCACTCTGGTTGAAAGTTCAACTATTTTGTTCAAAATATATTTTTTTGTTGAAAATTAATTTTTTCAACTGAAAGTTGAACTATTCCATTTTTTGTAAAAAAAATGAATATTTTTTAGTGAAAAATTAAAGTATTTTTCTCTCTGTTCTCTGTTGTTGTGTTAAAGGATGTTTAGAATGAACGTCATGAATTAAAATAAATATTTTCGTTTTTTCTGGAAATATGAATATGTTACTTTTAGTTGACCGGGAAAATTGAAAAACTTGACCGGGAAAACCCGGGAAATGACCGAAAATTTGAAATCGTCCGCCGAATCGCCACCCTGATATTGTGAATAATTCTATAAGTTTTTAATTTCGTCTCCGCTAATATAAAATGTTAAAGTATACATTTTTTTGTGATATTCAACTTACAAATTATAAAAATTATTAGTTGAAAATTTCGATGTTAATCCAGTTTCAGAATTAGAATGAACCATGGCCATTTTACAAAGATTTAAAATTTTAGAAAGATTCACAAAGATTCAAAAGGATTTCAAAGATTTGAAAAAGTTTACAGAACACCAGATTTCTAAGATTTTAAAATATTTGAAGATTTGAAACGATTTCAAAAGGTTTCAAAACATTTTAGAAGATTTGAAAAGATTTCAAATAATTCACTAATTTCAACGAATAAAGAAGATTTCACAAAAACAGATTTAAGAAAAATTTCACAAATATTGGAAAAGATTTGACAAAGATTTAAAAAATTTCACCAAAAATTCCCAAAGATTTCGAACATTTCATAAAGATTGCAAGGATTTCAAAGATTTCAAAAAGGCATGTACACCAGATTTCAAAGATTTCACAAAGATTTCGAACATTCCAAAGATTTTAAATCTTTGAAAGGTTTTGAAGATTTTAGAAAGGTTATAGTAAACTAGATTTTTAAGATTTCAAAAGATTTTACACAGATTGAAAATATCTTAATGATTTTTAATGAATACAAAAGATTTCAGAAAGATTTTATAGAAATTTCATAAAGTTATCAAAATAATACAAGAATTCCAAAGGTTGCAAAACATTTCAAAGATTTCGATGACTTCAAACGAATACGACAGATTTCACGAACAAAGATTAAAGAAAGCTTTCACAAATATTTCAAAGATTTCAAGGATTTTAAAGTTTTCAAAGATTTCAAATATTTCACAAACATTTGAAAAGATTCCAAAAGATTTCACAAAGATTTTAAGTTCTTCAAGAGATTTCAAAGACGACTTATGTTCGCAAAAAATTAAGAATTTCTTTATGGTTCTGCCTTCTTTAGAAATTATTGACCAATAAAAAATAAAATGGCTCATTTTTTTACATGTATAACAAACGATTTTTTCATTATTTGATGTAAAAAAGGAGACCTGGAAAAACTTGACTTCTTGACCTGGAACACCTGGAAAATACCTTGAATTTCGTTCCTAAGAATCGCTGGACACCCTGTTACAACAAAATAATTAAATTTTGAAGAAAAGAAGGGGGTTTCAACTAAAATGATGAAACATCAACCAAATAAATGAATTTTTAACAAAATAGTTTAAATCCGCAACCAAAACAGATTATTTTTCAACCCAATATTTGCGATCTTCAACCATAACGATAAAATTAATTTCAACTTTAATTTATCGAAAATTTCCTAACTCTGTCAAGTTTTCCCTGACATTCTGGAATTACCTGACCTATAACAACTCTGTAATTTAAAAAAAGTTTATGTTCATTTCACTCTACAATGTTTTTGTAAAAATATATGTATTAATTCTGATATCAGGGTGTCTACCCTACCTGGAAAACCTGGAAAACCTGGAATTGTCAGGGAATTTTTATATACCTGGAAAAAACCTGGAAATGTCAGGGAATTTTTTCGAGAGCGTGCTTAATTTTTTTTTAAATTCCAATATAAAATTGAATAACAATGATTCTTCATTTGCAAAAGTGACTTTATATTACTGAATTTAACTATTTTGTTGAAAATTGTTTTTTTTTTGTTTGAAATTAATTTATTTAACTGAAAATTTAACTATTCCATTTTTTATTGAAAATTGATCGTTTTTACTTGAAAATTCAAGTATCTGGCTAAAAATTAATTCATTGTGTTGAAAAATCGTTCTTTTTGGCGAAAAATTAATCTTCTTAGTTGAAAATTCAACTCATGTTGAAAATTTTTCTTTTTTTGGTTGAATTCGACTGTTTTGGATTTTCGTTCAGAATTCATCTTTTTTGAAAGGAAAATTTAATTACTTGATTTAAAGTTAAACTTTTTCGTTAAAGATTAATTTTCTTTGGTTGAAGACTCATCATTTTAATTGAAAATTCATCTCATTAGTTGTAAAATGAGCTAATTTTTGAAATTTTGTTTCTTTTTCGGTTGAAAATTAATGTTAGTTAAAATTAATCTTTTTGGTTGAAAATGTAACTATGTTTTTGCAAATTAGTTTTTTGTTGTTTTTAAAATTCTCTTTTTAACTGTAAATGTAACTATTTTAATTGAATATTCCAACATTCTATTTGAAAATTCATCTCTTTGATTAAACATCAATTTTTTGAACTGAAAAGTTAACTATTCATTTTTTCAATGACAATTTATCTTTTTTAGTTGAAAATTCAACTATTTCTCTGAAAATTCATGTACTTTTTTGAAAAATCGTATTTTTTGGTAGAAAATTCAAGTATTCCAGTTAAATATTCATCATTTCTTTTGAAAATTCATCCTTTTGATTGAAAATAAAACTACTTGGTTAAAAGTAAACTGTTTTGTTATAAATTCATCTTTTGGGTTCAAATTCATCTATTTTAGTTGAATACTCATCATTCTAATTGAAAATTCATCACTTAGCTGAATTTTTTTTATATGGAAAATTAATTTTTTTTTAAATCATCTTTTTCAGTTCAAAATTCAATATTTGGTTGAGAATTTATGTATTTTCTTGAAAAATCGTCTTTTTGGTAGAAAATTAATCTTCTTGTTTAAAAATTAATCTTTTTGGTTGAAAATTCAAGTATTCCAGTCAAATATTCATAATTTTATTTGAAAATTCATCCTTTTGGTTTAAATTCATCTATTCCAGTTGAAGATTCATAATTTTAGTTAAAAATTATCACTTTGGTTGACATTTTGAAAAAATTAAAATTACATTATTCCATTTTTGTTTGAAAACTGATCTTTGCTAGTTCAAAATTCAACTATTTTGTTGAAAATTGATCTTTTTAGTTGAAAATTCAACAATTTGGTTGAGAATTCATGTATTTTGTTTAGAAATCGTCTTTTTTGGGTAGAAATTAATCTTTCTGCTTTAAAATAAGATTTTTTGTTAAAAATTCTACTATTCAAATTGAAGTTTCATCATTTTAGTTGAAAATGCATCAGTTTGGTTGAAAATCAGTTTTCGCTTTCAATGCAAATTTAAGTATTCCATTTTTGATTGAAAATTGCTCTTTTATATTTCAAAATTCTTGTATTTTGTTGAAAGTCGTCTTTTTTGGTAGAAAATAAATCTTATTGGTTCAAAATTCACCTTTTTGGTTGAAAAATAAACTTTTCCAGTTAAGGATTCTTCATTCTAGTTGAAAATTCATCACTGGTGGAAAATTTGTTGTTTTTTTTGTGTGAAAATTATTTTTTTTAATGAAAATTAAATTATTCCATTTTTGTTTAAAAATTGATCTTTTTAGTTGAAAATTCAACTATTTGGTTGATAATTCATGTATTTTGTTGAGAAATTGTCTGATTTGATAGAAATTAATCTTTCTTTAATTGATTTTTGTTTTTAATGCAAATTTAAGTATTCCATTTTTGATTGAAAATTGCTCTTTTATATTTCAAAATTCATGTATTTTCTTGAAAAATCGTCATTTTTGGTATAAAATTAATCTTGTTTGAAAATTAATCTTTTGGGTTGAAAATTCAAGTATTCCAGTTATATTCATCATTTTAATTGAAAATTCATCATTTGGTTTAAAATTCATCTATTTCAGTTGAAGATTCCTATTTTTATTTGAAAATTCATCACTTTGGTTGAACATTGATTTTTTTAACATAAAACTTAATTATTTCAGTTTTGGTTGACAATTTATCTTTTTTAGTAGAAATTAATTTTATTGTTGAAAATTCAACTATTTCAGCTGAAGATTCATTGTTTTAGTTGAAAACTCATATTTTTGGTTTAAAATCCAACTATTCCAGTTGAAGGTTCATCATTTTAGTTGAAAATTCATCATTTACGTTGAAAATTAATTTTTTTAACTAAAAATGTAACTATTCCATTTTCTGTTGAAAATTCTTTTTTTTTAGTTCAAAATTCAACCATTTAATTTGAATATTTGTCTTCTTTAATTGAAAATTCAAATATTTCGTTAAAAATTCATGTATTTTGTTGAAAAATTGTATTTTTTTGCAGAAAATTAATCTTACTGTTTGAAAATTCATCTTTTTGGTTGAAAATTCAAGTATTATAGTTAAATATTCATCATTTTAGTTGAAAATTCATCTTTTCGGTTTAAAATGGAACTATTCGAGGAAAATCAAATTATTTCATTTTTTTTGAAAATTGATCTTTTTTAGTTTAAAATTCAACTATTTGGTTAAAAATTGATCTTTTTTAGTTAAAAATTTAACTATTTTGTTAAGAATTCATGTATTTTGTTGAAAAATCGTCTTTTTTGGTAGAAAATTAATCTTTTTGGTTGAAAATTCAACTATTTTGTTAAAAAATCATATATTGTGTTAAAATGCAATATTTTTACTTCAAAAATTAGAAATTTTAAGCGGTTTAAATTGAATTTAATATAGTACCCACATTAATTTTACCTAAATATGTACTAAAATGATTAAGTATGTTTTTAGTATTATTTAATTATTCAATTAATCGATGGTACTTTTGTATTTAAAAATATATTGTAATATAATTTATCGTTTTAAAAATGCGAGCTATTTTAATGGCTTCGTACTATGAAAAAAACCTGGAAAAATCTTGAGATACCTGGAAAAAACCTGGGATTGTCAGGGAATTTTTTTCCAGGATTTGGGTAGACACCCTGGATATATATTTGTTTAAACAATAAATATATATAATAGAAAATAAAAAAATAGAAGTTCCGAGCCCTGTAACCAATTTTGTTGGAAAGATTTCTGAAAAAATGTATGCCTAATTATGTTTCAGCAACATGACGAGTATTTCACAAACCGACATAATATCAACTCTCCAGAGCATGAATATGGTGAAATATTGGAAAGGACAGCACGTAATTTGCGTGACGCCGAAGCTCGTAGAAGAGCACATGAAGAGCAGCCAGTACAAAAGACCGCGACTAACAGTCGACAGTAGCGCTCTGCGATGGGGAGCGCCACCGCGGAAGAACGTGAAACCTGGAAAGAAGTAGCGCGAACATCCGCCGAGGTTTTTATTCTCAACTTGTTGCAAATAAGCGCTACCGGACGACTATCTCTGGCCAGATAATCGGTGAACAAATCCTCAATTCCATAGCGCTCGCTTTAATAAATTCCCTGCTGTTTTGACGACGAGCCCGATGAAAAATCATCATCTTTCGGACAAAAAATTCTTGGGAGAATTTTCAACAGCGATCCGTGACCGTGACCGTGACCGTGACTGTAACCGTAAGCGTGATGGAGCTTTGATTTTGTTAAGCGCAATCTTGCCTTTTACGTGAAATCTTTTAATGATCATTACGATCGCTTCACTTCAAGTCACGAATAAATCAATCTGTGTGTTTCAAATTCACAGAGGTTTGAACACAGACTCGTTTTTAGTGAATACGTACATGTCCGTTGTCCAATTCTTGTGCATGTCTCAAGAACATCACGCGCGATTATTGCGCATCGCACGTGATACAATTGCGTACAATTACGACTTTATCCAGTATTAATGCGCAGTAGTGATTTTCTTATGTCAATCCGAAATAAAGCGTGTTTTTTGTCGATAACCGAATGCTTTTTTTCTTCTTTTTCAAATGTTTTTAATGAGAAAGTCAGGGTGGAAAACCTAATTTAAATAAAAAAAATTAATGAATAAAGTAAAATATTATATAATAAAAAATAACAATATTTTTAAAAAATTTGATAATATAATATCAGATAATATTAACAAATTAACTTATCTGGAAAACCTGTTTTTGTCCGGGAATTTGAATATACCTGTAAAAACCTCAAATGTCAGAGCATTTTTTTTCTAAGTCGGAATTTTTTTGAGATCGCGCTTAATAATCGGTTAAGAAATGTATCCCGTGGGCAAATTTGTCCGCAAATTTTTTTTTCAATGAAAGATAAACTCAAAAGGAATAACTTGCACATGAAAAACTAACAAGTACAAGCTAAAAATCAAAATAATAAAATTTCGACATATTTTTACTTGGAATTTTCAATTTTGTTCGGCTTTATTTTTGTAGAAGAAAAAGTACTTAATTCTACATAACACCTATAAATTTGATTAAAATCGGTTGAAAACTTTCCGAGATATCTTAGGTTTTTAAAAATTCATTAAAAAAAATGGAAGTGATGTAACTCCTACAATTTTGAAATTTTTTGAAAAATATTTTACCCCAATTTTACCTACCTGTAAAAGTAGCCTTATATTACTGTATTTAACTATTTTGTTGGAATTTTTCTGAAAATTAATTAATTTAACTATTCTATTTTCGGTTCAATTTTTGGTTTATAATTTATCGCTTTTAGTTGGAGATTCATAATTTTAGTTGAAAATTCAATACTTTGTTTGAAAATGTAACTATTTTTTTTGAAAATTAGTTTTTTCTAAACTCAAAATTTAACTATTCCAATTGAATATTCCATCATCTTAGTTGAAAATTCTTCTCTTCGGTTGAAGATTAACTTTTTTTAACTGAAAATGTAACTATTCAATTTTTGGTTGAAAAATGATCTTGTTTAGTTGAAAATTCGTCTTTTTTGGTAGAAATTAATCTTCTTGGTTAAAAATTAATCTTTTTGGTTGAAAATTCAATTATGCTATTTAAAGATTCATCATTTTAGTTGAAAATTCATTTTTTTGGTTCCAAATTTAACTATTCCAGTTGAAGATTCATCATTTTCGTTGAAAGTTCACCACTTTGTTTAAAAATGTAATTATTTTTTTGAAAATTAATTTTTTTTTGGCTCAAAATTCGTTTTTTTTTTAATTTTTAACTGAAAATATAACTATTCCAAATTAATATTCTATATCATTTTAGTTGAAAATTCATCTCTTTGGTTGAACATTAATTTTTTTTAACTGAAAATATAACTATTCCAAATAAATATTTTATATTTTAGTTGAAAATTCATCTATTTTCTTGAAAATTCGTCTTTTTTGTTAGAAATTATTTTATTTTTTTGAAATTCATCTTTTCCAGTTAGAAGATTCATATATTCAGTTAAAAATTTAACTATTTGGTTGAGAATACATATATTTTGTTTAAAAATCGTCTTTTTTTATAGAAAATTAATCTTTTTGGTTGAAAATTCAACTATTCCAGTTGAATATTCCATCATTTTAGTTAAAAATGTATCTCTTTGGACGACCTTTAATTGTTTTAACTTAAAATTTAATCAATTAAATTTTTGATTGAAAAATTATATTTTTAAATTAAAAATTCGTCTTTTTTGATAGCAATGAATCTTCTTGGTTGAAAATCCAATTTTTCTAGTTGAAGATTCATTATTTTAATCGAAAATTCATCTTTTTGGTTTAAAATTCAACCATTCCAGTTGAAGATTCATAATTTGGGTTAAAAATTCATCCTTTTGGTTTAAAATTCAACTATTCCAGTTAAAGATTATATATTTTGTTAAATAATCGTCTTTTTTGTAGAAAGTTAATCTTGTTGTTTGAAAATTTATCTTTTTGGTTGAAAATTTAAGTATTCCAGTTAAATATTCATCATTTTAATTGAAATTTTTTGTTAAAAATAAAATTACTTGGTTGAAAGTCAAACTTTTTTCTTAAAAATTAATTTTGCTGGTTGAAGATTCATCATTTTAATTGAAAATTCATCTCTGGTTGAAAATAAGCTACTTTTTTAAAAAGAAATTACTGAAAATTAATCTTTTTGTTTGAAAATTCAACAATTCCAGTTAAAGATCAACGATTTTAGTTGAAAATGCATACGTTTTTTTTTAATTAATTTTTTTAACTGAAAATTTAACTATTCTATTTTCGGTTGAAAATTGATCATTTTTAGTTGTAAATTCAAGTATCTGGTTGAAAATCCATGTATTTTGTTGAAAAATTGTCCTGTTTGGTAGAAAATTAATCTTCTTGATTGAAAATTCAACAGTTTGTTTTAATTGAACTGTTTTTTAATTAAAATTTAAAAAAATTTTGGATGAACTATCAAATACTGTTTTTTTTTTGTTCGAAATTCATCCTTTTGAGAACAAAAATTCAATTACTTGTTTGAAAGTTAAACTTTTTTGTTAAAAATTAATTTTTTTTTCGTTCAAGGTTGATCACTTTAATTTAAAATTCATCTCTTTGGTTGAAAATGAGTTATTTTGTTGAAAAGTCGTTTTTTTTCGGCTGAAAATTAATTTTTTTTTAACTGAAAATTTAACTATTCCAATGGAATATTCCATCATCTTAATTGAAAACTCATCTCTTTGGTTGAAGATTAATTTTTTTCACTGAAAGTTTAACTATTCAATTTTTGGTTGAAAAATGATCTTGTATAGTAGAAAATTCGTCTTTTTTGGTAGAAATTACTCTTCTTAGTTAAAAATTCATCTTTTTGGTTGAAAATTCAATAATTCCAGTTAAAGATTCACGATTTTAGTTGAAAATTCATCAGTTTGGTTGAAAATTAATTTTTTAACGGAAAATTTAACTATTTCATTTTTGGTTGAATATTGATATTTTTAGTTCAAAATTTAACTATTTGGTTAAAAATTGATATTTTTAGTTCAAAATTTATCTATTTGGTTGAAAATTGATCTTTTTTAGTTGAAAATGTAACTGTTTGATTACAAATTCATGTATTTTGTTGATAAATCATCTTTTCTGGTAGAAAATTAATCTTTTTGTTTGGAAATTAATTTTCTTGTTTTGAAATTCATATTTTTAATTGAAAATTTAAGTAGTCCAGTTCATTGTCATTTAAATTGAAAGTTCATATTTTCGGTTGAAAATAAAACTACTTGGTTAAAATTTAAACTCTTTTTTTTTTACTATTTTGTTGAGAATTAGTTGTTTTTTTTAATTAGTTTTTTTTGTTGAAAATTAATTTTTTAACTGAAAATTGAACTACATATTCAATTTTTGATTGAAAGCTTATCTTTTTTTTTAGAAGTAGAAACTTGAAAATTCCACTATGTGGTTGAAAATTCGTCATTTTTTAATGAAAATTTAGCTCTCTTGGCAGAAAATTAACTTTTTTTTTTTTAAATTAACTTTTTGTTGAAAATTGATCTCTTTTCTGGTAAAAATTTTACCTTTTTTTGCTAAAAATGGTTGAAAATTAATAATTTGTTTTGGTTGAGACTTCAACTATTTTGTTAAAAATTAATTTTTGTGGTTGAAAATTGAACTGATTTGCCGAAAATTCGTTTTTTTAATAAATTTTTTTGAACTGTAAACCTACAGTTCAATTATCCTTTATGGTAGAAATTCAATCTTTTTTTAGGGGAAAATGCAACTATTTTGGTTGAAGATTCAATTATTTTGTTAAAAATTTTTTTTTCGAATTAATATTCTAACTATTCCATTTTTGGTTTAAAATTGATATTTTTTAGTAGAAAATTCAAATATTTGGTTGGGAAATCATGTATTTTGTCAAAAATTCGTGTTTCTTAGTAGAAAATTAGTCTTCTTGGTTGAAAATATTAAAATTTTATTGAGTATTACTATTACCATTAGTATTACACTTGATTAACATTTAATTGTTTATACAAAGTCCCGAAAAAAGTGTCTACAATTTGGAAGACATTCTGCGAGTTTCTTTTACCAACTCAACGGCGTATTTTGCAGTTCCAGGAGCTGTCGAAACACCATAGCCACCATGGCCATAATTATGTACTACCTGCAAGCAGAAATAATTAATAAAATTATGAAGGGCTTAAAAGTTAATATAAATTTATGAAGAAATATAAATTTCCGAAATTGGGTAAAGATTTTTTTAAAGCTGCATTTTTCAAAGTGAAAAAAAAATTTCCTTGGTTATACTTAATTAATCACCTTTTTTAAATAATAATATTATACAATGGAAGAGGATAAATTAATAAATTCATTATTTATCATTTGAACGGATACAAAAGTATAAACAATTCAAAATTTAAGAATAATAATAATTGCAGTAATTATTTTGGTTCGATCTCAAAGTAAGGATTAAAATAACAATTTTCTCAAGACGGGATAAATATTTTTAATTATGAATCAATTTCTCATTTCTTTAAAATATGCCTATTTGGTTGAAAATTTAATTATTTTGTTGAAAATGCAACTATTTTTTACAAAGTTATCTTTTTTGGTCGAAAATGTAACGGGTTTGCTTTCGCTTTTAGATTCGTCTTTTTAAATAAAAAATTCATCCTTTTGGATTGACAGTTCCTCTTTTTTGGTAGAAAAGTATTTTTTTTTGTGTTAAATTAACTTTTTTTTAAATAAAAATTCAACCATTTTTTTATAAATTAATCTATTTTGTTGAAAATTTGACCATTTGATTGAAAATTCATTTTTCTTGGTTGAAAATTAACTTTTTGTGGAAAATTCATTTTTTCGGATTTAAAAGACAAATGATTTGTCTTTTTTGCTTGAAATTTTAACAGTATGGCAGAAAATTAACTGTTTGGTAAAAATTAACTTTTCTGTTGAAAATTCGTATCTTCGGATTCCAAATTTAACTTTTTTGTAGAAAAGTTGTATTTTAGGCTTTAAAATTCAACAATTTTATAGAATTTTTTTTTCTTTTTTTACTAAAAAATCTTTGATAGTTCAAAATTGAATTTTTTTATTAAAAAGTCGTCCTTTTGGTTTAAAAATTCAACTATTTGATTATAAATGCAACTTTTTTTGGTTCAGGTCTTTTATTTGAAAATTCATTTTTCTTGGTTGATAATTAACTTTTTTTGTCGAAAATTCATCTTTTCAGGTTTAAAAGTCAAATTTTTTGTCGAAAATTGGTCTTTTTTGTTTGAAATTTTAACAGTATGGTAGAAAATTTAACTGTTTGGTTAAAAATGAACTTTATTGTTAAAATTTCATATTTTCGGGCTCAAAATTCAACTGTTTCGCAGAAAATTTATATTTTGGAGTTGAAAATTTAACTGTTTTGTATAAAATTAATTTTTTTCCCTTGAAAATTCAACAATTGGGTTGAATTTTTTTTCTTTCTTCACTGAAAAATCTTTATTGGTAGAAAATTTAATTTGTTTTTTATTGAATTAAAGTCGTATATATCTGATGATAATAAAGATTCCTTGAAAAATTTAACTTGTACCATCTAGCAAAATAATGCGTCTATTTTCTGAAAAAAAGTCTCTTCTCTCGATCTCTCTAGTAGCTTAATGGGAAAGTACCCGCCCGGCAATCGGAAGTTCTGAGGTTCGATTCCCAGCAGAGCGAAAGGAGAAGA
>CAKNYM010043239.1:3833-37056 GCA_932195095.1 Andricus curvator
ACAAAGTGATGAATTTTTAACTAAAATTATGATTTTTTTACTAGAATAATTGAATTTTCAACCAAGAAGATTAATTTCTATATAAAAATACGGATTTTCAATCAAAATAAATGATTTTTCAACGAAAAATTTAAGAATTAAATTTTTAGTTTAAAAAATTAGTGTTCATCCAAAGAGATGGATTTTTAACTAAAATTATAGAATATTTAATTGGAATTTTCAGTTAAAAAACTAATTTTCAATAAGAAAAAACAAATTTTAAAAAAATAGTTACATTATCAAACAAAGTGATAAATTTTCAACTAAAATGATAAATCTTCAACTGGAAAAGTTGAATTTTAAAGCAAAAAGTTGAATTTTCAACTAAAAAAGATAATTTTTCAACGAAAAATTTAATAATTAAATTTTTATTTAAAAAAATTAATGTTCAACCAAAGAGGTGAATTTTTAACCTAAATTATAGAATATTTAATTGGAATTTTCAGTTAAAAAACTGATTTTCAATAAGAAAAAACTAATTTAAAAAAAAATAGTTACATTATCAAACAAAATGATGAATTTTTAACTAAAATTATGAATCTTTTACAAGAATAATTGAATTTTCAACCAAGAAGAAAGATTTCTAAAAAAAAAATACGAATTTTCAATCAAAAGAGATCATTCTTCCACGAAAATTTTAATAATTAAATTTTTAGTTTGAAAAATTAATTTTCATCCAAATAGATGAATTTTTAACTAAAATTATAGAATATTTAATTGGAATTTTCAGTTTAAAAACTAATTTTCAATCAGAAAAAACTAATTTTCAAACAAAATCATTGTCAAACAAAGTGATGAATTTTTAACTAAAATTATGATTTTTTTACTAGAATGATTGAATTTTCAACCAAGAAGATTAATTTCTATAAAAAAATACGGATTTTCAATCAAAATAAATGATTTTTCAACGAAAAATTTAAGAATTAAATTTTTAGTTAAAAAAATTAATGTTCAACCAAAGAGGTGAATTTTTAACCTAAATTATAGAATATTTAATTGGAATTTTCAGTTAAAAAACTAATTTTCAATAAGAAAAAACTATATTTCAAAAAAATAGTTACATTATTAAACAAAGTGATGAATTTTTAACTAAAATTATGAATCTTTTACTACAATAATTGAATTTTCAACCAAGAAGATTAATTTCTATAAAAAAAATACGGATTTTCAATCAAAAGAGATCATTCTTCCACGAAAAATTTAATAATTAAATTTTTAGTTTGAAAAATTAATTTTCATCCAAAGAGATGAATTTTTAACTAAAATTATAGAATATTTAATTGGAATTTTCAGTTTAAATACTAATTTTCAATAAGAAAAAATTAATTTTCAAACAAAATCATTGTCAAACAAAGTGATGAATTTTTAACTAAAATTATGATTTTTTTACTAGAATAATTGAATTTTCAACCAAGAAGATTAATTTCTATAAAAAAATACGGATTTTCAATCAAAAGAAATGATTTTTCAACGAAAAATTTAAGAATTAAATTTTTAGTTTGAAAAATTAGTGTTCATCCAAAGAGATGAATTTTTAACTAAAATTATAGAATATTTAATTGGAATTTTCTGTTAAAAAACTAATTTTCAATAAGAAAAAAAAAATAAAAAAAAAATAGTTACATTATCAAACAAAGTGATAAATTTTCAACTAAAATGATAAATCTTCAACTGGAAAAGTTGAATTTTAAAGCAAAAAGTTGAATTTTCAACTAAAAAAGATAATTTTTCAACGAAAAATTTAATAATTACATTTTTAGTTTGAAAAATTAATTTTCATCCAAAGAGATGAATTTTCAACTAAAATTATAGAATATTTAATTGGAATTTTCAGTTTAAAAACTAATTTTCAATAAGAAAAAACTAATTTTCAAACAAAATCATTATCAAACAAAGTGATGAATTTTTAACTAAAATTATGATTTTTTTACTAGAATAATTGAATTTTCAACCAAGAAGATTAATTTCTATAAAAAAATACGGATTTTCAATCAAAAGAAATGATTTTTTAACGAAAAATTTAAGAATTAAATTTTTAGTTTAAAAAATTAGTGTTCATCCAAAGAGATGAATTTTTAACTAAAATTATTTAATTGGAATTTTCAGTTAAAAAACTAATTTTCAATAAGAAAAAACAAATTAAAAAAAATAGTTACATTATCAAAGAAGTGATGAATTTTTAAGTAAAATTATGAACCTTTCACTAGAATAATTGAATTTTCAACCAAGAAGCTTAATTTCTATAAAAAAATACGGATTTTCAATAAAAAGAGATAATTCTTCAACGAAAAATTTAATAATTAAATTTTTAGTTAAAAAAATTATTGTTCATCCAAAATGATGAATTTTTAACTAAAATGATAGAATATTCAATTAGAATAATTGAATTTTCAGTTAAAAAACTAATTTTTAACAAAATTTCAAAAAAATAGATACATTATCAAACAAAGTGATAAATTTTCAACTAAAATGATAAATCTTCAACTGGAAAAGTTGAATTTTCAACTAAAATTATGAATCTTTAACTAGAGTAATTGAATTTTAAACTAAAAATGATAATTTTTCAACGAAAAATTAAATAGTTAAATTTTTATTAAAAAAAATAATGTTTAACCAAAGAGATGAATTTTTAACTAAAATTATGGATATTCAATTGGAATAGTTAAATTTTCAGTTCAAAAAATTAATTTAAACAAAAAAAAAACGAATTTTTACCAAAATAGTTCAATACAGTAATATAAAGCTACCTTTTTAAATAAATCGTTGTTATTAAATTTTATATTGCAATTAGAAAAAAATTTAAGCACGCTCTCGAAAAAAATCCTTTGTATTTCCAGGTTTTTCTAGGTATATAATTTTATCATTTCATCATTTTCTTCTTTCTCTTTCAAAACTTTTTATATTTAACAATGGTGACTTTTCTCGAATTAGATAATATTTTGATTTCAAAATTTACGACAGAAGAAGAACAATATAAATTTTAAAAATCTGTAAAAAACTATCTATGTTTATTCTCATACAAAAAACAGAGTTTTCATTATCGAAATTCAAAATTTTAAAATTTACCACAAAGAAAGAACAAAATAAATATAAAAAATCATTAAAAAACTATCTATTTTTATACTAATACAAAAAACAGAGTTTTCATTATCGAAATTCAAATTTAAAAAATGTACGACAAAGAAAGAAAAAAATAAATTTAAAAAATCTTGTAAAAACTATCTATGTTTATTCTCATACAAAAAACAGAGTTCTCATTTTCGAAATTCAAATTTAAAAAATAATATTCAATGACCCGTGTAAATAGTAATAAAAATCAAACATCAAAACTTCTAATAACATTACACCTTATATTTGCAATATAATCGTAATTTCTTCTTAAATTATCAAAAAAAGCTCAAATTATTATAAAGTTTAATAAATTGAAACAATAATCAAATTCTGTTCGCCAGTATTTCGGTAAGCTGACGATTACAAGCTTCAATCGAACGAGTTTCTCCTTTCAGTCGTTCGATTTCTTCCTTCAGTTGTAAATTTTCGTTCCTGGATTTCTTGATTTCTTCTTTAAGCAATATAATCTCCTTCTCGACTTTCTCGAATTTTCGTGTCAAATTTTCTTCTGATTCAGTTCCTTTTGGATCCAGTTCAGATTCCCCAGTCGATTTCGTCTCCGTCTTCAAATTTTCAACTTCTCTTTCAGATTTCTCGATTCCTACTTCAGAACTAGATTCCTCAATCACTAGTTTCATTTCAAAATCTTCAATTTCTATCCCAAATTCTTCTTTACACTCAGAATGATGAACAACTTCAGACACGTTTGGGTCTAATCCATCAACTTCTGGTTCCTCCAGACCAGATTCTTCTTCCTTATTCGTTGGTTCCTCCACTCCTTCCTTAAACTCATCATAAATAATCAAATACTGATTGGAATAAAGCACTCCTTCAGTTTGAAAATCCCTCTCAGGAATCAATCCAGCCCAAGGACTCTTTTCGTGAGAAACACAATCAACAGGCTCTTCTAAAAGTTCACGGAACCTCGCATCATCTTTCCGGGCTCGTTCCTCTGTTCCTGCGGTTAAAACGAAAGGAACGTTCACTTTCTTCAAGGTCAGAATCGTCTGCTTCCAAGTACATTCCGAAATTCCAAGACTGCTTTCGTGGAGGTGAAGATTGAAGCCCAAAATGATATTCGGCTTCAGGAAGGAGTCGCTCTGATAATAATCCTCGTATCGCAAGGCGTGTGTTTCTACTTTTAAACTTTTACCATCCAGTGAAGAATTGGGAAAGTCGAGTCCAGTTTTGGGTTGGAAAGGAGAATCAGAAATCTCAGGTCCAATGAAAATAATCCTCAAGTTCTGAAGACGCTTGAGTGTGTGTAAGAGAATTTTCCAGTAGTCTTGGCCAGCGATTTCTGCATTGGTCGCGCCGATCACATGAACCACTATCGTAAGATCGATTATGTAATTTAGTTTTTCTATCGCGTGGAGAAGAGTCAGAGGTCTGGTTAGAAAATCAGAAATCAAAATGATTTCAAGATTGGGGATATTAAACCTAGGTTCTTGTTTTAAAGTCAGATTCAAATCGATGAAACGTGTTATTGAAGATGGAAGACCTTCGTCTCGGCAGTGGGTTTTAGTTTTGACGGTCGCTTTTATAAATGGTAGTGATCCATTTGTTGCTAGTTTAAAGGCCAGTGACAAACTGTCGCAGAGTTCCTTGTGGGTCGGATCCTTGTGTGTCTTACAGAAGCTCACCTGGAAAAAAGAATTTCACTTGTAATTATCCAGAGATAGAAATCAGGGTGTCTACGAATATCCTGGAAAAAAATGTTCTGACAATTCCAGATTTATTTCCAGGTATGCGATGCCATTATTATGATACTATCCTATATTAAAAAACGCATGGCGCCATTTTCGATTATTTCTCGAAATAAGTCGAAACAATTTGAAACTATTGTTGTCCGGAAACTCGTATTTATGATTGGTTGGAGCTGTCGTTCCTTTTTCTCGTTTAAAATAAAAAGTCTGTAAACTTCAGGCTTATGAGAAATGCAAGTTTATCTAAATAATATATTCAATAATAATAATTAATCAATGGAACAAAGGTGCCCAGGGCTTTGATATAAAAAATGTAATGTGTAGATTTTTGAAGATTTCTAAAAAAAGAAAAGAAAATTGATAAACATTTGAAAACATTTTAAATTATTTCTTAACATTTCGAAAAATAATATGGTCGATTTAAAAGAGACATTTTTTATTAGCGAGATTATAAAGTTTTATGAAAAAATTCGATCAAATTTAAGAGACATTTAGAAGTTTTAATAAGATTCAAAATTAATTTAAACTTGAAAACATTTCAAAGAAGTTAGAAAAAAACGTACATTTTTGAATATTTGAAAATAAAAAATGTTGATGCTTCTAAAAGATTTTGAAAGGTTTCACGATAATAAAGAAATTTCTTCAAATTCCTGGGAAAATTTAAACTGATTATTTATTTAAAAAAAAAATTAATTTTAAGAGAAAATTGACAAAGATTTCAAAACATTTAAAATTATTTCTAAAATTTTCGAAGAATAATATTGGTCATTTTAAAGTGAACTTTTTCAATTAGCATGATTACAAAGCTTTAAAACACAATTCTGTCAAGTTGAGGAGACATTTAGAAGTTTTAAAAAGATGCAAAATTAATTTTAAACTTGAAAATATTTCAAAAAAGTTAGAAGAAAACGTACATTTTTAAATATTTGGGAATACAATTTTTTAAACTTCTTAGGCTTTTTGAAAGGTTTCGCGATAATTAAAAAAATTTCTAAAAATTCGTGGGTTAATTTGAACTGATTTTTTATCTTGAAAAATTAATGTTAAGAGAATATTTAAAAAACATTTTAAAAGATTTAAAAAGATGTCCAAAATTGTCATAACAGAATCTGGAAGTTTTGAAGACATTTTTTTTATTAATTTTTCACAATGTTAAGAAAGTTTTTAGAAAAATTCGAATAATTTTAAAATATATTTAAAACGTTTAAAAGTGTTGGAAATTATTAAAAAAAGAAATAATTTGTAATTTGAAGATATTTCAAAAAACTTAAAACGAAAAGTAAATTTTCAAAAATTTCAAAAAGAGATTCCTGAAAAAATTTTTAATGACTTTTTATTTTGAAAAATCAATTTTTAAAGAGAATTTAAAAAGGTATAGAAACATTAAAAAAGATTTCTACAAATGTCGAAATAAATTTTCTAATATTTTTCAAAATTTTAGAAATAGTTCGAATCAGTTTGTCAAGAATGTAAACTGATTTTTTATTTTGAAAATTTTTAAGAGAACATTGACAGAGATTTCAAAAGATTTAAAAAAGTTTTCTAAAATTTCGAAGGAGAATGGAAAAGATTTTCAAGCAAAATCTTTCAGTTAGCAAGATTGCAAAGATATATAAAAAATGCGAGTAAGTTTATGACATTTCGAAATTTTAAAAACATTCAAAATTAATTTAAAAGTTAAAAATATTTAAAACGTTAAGAAAAATGTACATTTTTGAATATTTGGAAACAAATTTTGTAGATTCTTAAGGATTTTGAAAGGATTCACAATAATAAAAAAAATTCTTAAAATTCATGGGGAAATTTGAACTGATTCTTTGACTTGAATAAATAATTTTAAGAGAATATTTAAAAATATTTTAAAAGATGAAAAAATATTTTAAAAGATTACAAAAGATTTTTAAATTCGTCGTAACAGATTCGGAAGACTTTAAGGCAATCTTTGTAATTTTTCAGAATTTTAAGAAAATTTTCGGAAAAATTCGAATTATTTTAAAAGATAAGATAATTTGAAAATATTTCAAAAAATTTAAAACAAAATGTAAATTTTTCAAAATTTCGAAAAAAATGTCGAAGCTTTTTAAGAAGTTTAAAAGGCTTCAAGAAAATAAAAAAATTTCTTAAAATACCTGGGAAAATTTAAACTGATTTTTATTTTGAAAATAAATTTTAAGAGAAAATTGACAAAGATTTCAAATGATTTTAAATTATTTTCTGAAGTTTCGAGAAAGAATGGAAAAGATTTTCAAGCAAAATCTTTCCATTAGGAAGATTACAAAATTCTATACAAAATTTGAAAAAAAAATGTAAAAGGTTTCACGATGATAAAAAATATTTCTCACAATTCATGGGATAATTTAAACTGATTTTTTATTTCGAATGATTAATTTTAAAGTAATATTTAAAAAACAAATTCATATTTCAAAAGATTTCCGAAATTGTCAAAACAGAATCTGGAAGATTTGAAGGCAAGTTTTTTAATTTTTCAGAATTTCAAGAAAAATTTTGGAAGAATTCGAAAAATTTTAAAACATATTTAGAAGGTTTAAAAGTTTTGAAAATGGTTAAAAAATGATTTTAAGTTTGAAAATATTTCCAAAAATTTTAAACAAAATGTAAATTTTTGAAGATTTCGAAAAGAATTTCGAAGCTTTTTAAGAAGTTTGAGAGGTTTCAAAAACATAAAAAAAAATTTCTTGAGTTTTCGAGGAAAACTTTTAATTACTTTTTATTTTGAACAATTAATCTTTCAAGAACATTTGAACAAGTTTAAAAATATTTCTACAAATTTTGAAAATATCTAGAAAATTTAAGAGCAGTTTTTTTTTCATTTTGAAAGATTTTTCAAAATTTTAAGAGTATTTCGAGTCAGTTTAAGACTTTAAGAGATATTTATCTTCGAAACTCGAATTTTTCCTAAACTTTTTAATATCCTGAAAAATAATAAATTATACTTTTTGACATATCTGAAAGCTTCAAAAAATGTCTGAATCTTCTCAAGAATCTCGGGAAAATTATATATTTATTTAATTTTAAAAACAAATGGACAAATAAACTTAAAAAAGGAATGTTTGGTTGAGATTTTTGTTTTGTGTTTTAAATTATTTATCCCCAAAAAATAATAATTTGGGTGATTTTTTTTTCTTTCAACTATTTCGTTGAAAATTCGTATTTTTTGGGAGAAAATTATTCTATTTCATTAAAAATGTATATTTTCGTTAAAAATTTGTCTTTTTTGGCATGAATTCAACTATTTTTTATTTAAAATAAAAATATGTTTTGGTTGAAATATCATTTACATTATCTAAATAATATATTCAATAGTTTAATAACAATAATAATGGAACAAAGGTCTTCAACACTTTGAAATACAAAAGTTAATGTTTTCCATTTAAGAAATATAAGGTAGCAAAGTATCTGTTAATTGCTAAAGATTTCCTAATTTGTTGGTTACAAATATTTTTAACACATTACAATTTCCAAGAGTTCAGAAAAATGTGTTGAATTTATTTAAAAATTTTTATTCGAGTTTTGGATCTCAAAAAATTTTTCTTGTTGATCCAGAAAATTAAACAACTCTTTCCTATATTAAAAAACGCATGGCGCCATTTTCGATTATTTCTCGAAATAACTCGAAACAAATTGAAACTATTGTTGTCCGGAAACTCGTATTTATGATTGGTTGGAGCTGTCGTTCCTTTTTCTCGTTTAAAATAAAAAGTCTGTAAACTTCAGGTTTATGAGAAATGCAAGTTTGTCGAAATAATATATTCAATAATAATAATTAATCAATGGAACAAAGGTGCCCAGGGCTTTGGTATAAAAATGTAATGTATAGATTTTTGAAGATTTCTAAAAAAAGAAGCTTTTTAAGAATTATAAAATGTTTTAAAAGAATGGAAAACAATCTCGAAATTCCTGGGAAAATTTAAACTTATTTTTTATTTTGAAAAATGAATTCTAAGAGAAAATTGACAAAGATTTCGAAACGTTTTAAATTATATCCAAAAATTTCGAAAAAGGAATGTGGACGATTTTAAAGAAAAATGTGTTAATTAGCAAGATTACAAAGTTTTATAAAGAAATTCGAGTAAGTTTAAGAGACATTTAGAAGTTTTAAGAAGATTCAAAGTTAATTTAAAAATTGAAAACATTTCAAAAAATTTTTTTTAAATGTACACATTTTTTAATGTTTGGAAATAAACATTTTTCAGCTTTTTAGGGATTTTGGAAGGTTTCATGATTAGAAAGAAAAAATTCTTGAAATTCATGGGAAAATTTGAACTGATTTTTTTTTTGAAAAATTATTTTTAAGAGAAGATGGGAGATTTGAAGGCAATTTTTTTAATTTTTCAGAATTTTAAGAGACAATATGAAAAAAGACGACTAATTTTGAAAGATATTTAGAAGGTTTCAAAGTTTTGGAAATGGTTGAAAAATAATTTGGAATTTAAAAACATTTTCAAAAATTTCAAACAAAATGTAAATTTTTGAAGATTTCCAAAAAACTTTCGAAGCTTTTTAAGATGTATGAAAGGCTTCAAACAAAAAATTTTCTTGAGATTCTTTGGAAAATTTATAATAACTTTTTATTCTGAAAAATTAATTTTTAAAGATACTTTGAGGGCAATTTTTGTAATTTTGAAAGATTTTTCAAAATTTTAGGAATAGTTCGAATCAGTTTAAAAGATATTTAGGTATCTTCTAAACTTTTGAAAGTCCTAAATATCTTCTAAACTGACTCGAACTTTTCCTAAAATTTTGCAACATCTTGAAAAAAATGATACTTTTTTGACATATCTGAAATATTTAAAATTTGTTTGGAATTTTCTCAAGTATCTTAGGAAAATTATACCTATATTTATATAAAGTTCCAAAAAATAAAAAAATTTACTTAGAAAAGAAATAATTATTCTACATTTTTATTTTGTATTCAAAATTATTCATCCTCTAAAATTATAATTTGGGTGGAAAACCCGTGTTCGTGATTGGATGAAGTTTTCATTTTTTTGCCGCTTGAAAAAAGTCTGCAAACTGCAGGTTTATGAGAAATTTAAGGTTATCTCAATAATATATATATTCAATAATCATAATCAATTTAAGAAAGGTGTCCAGCATTTTGATATACAAAATGTAATTTGTAGATTTTTGAAGATTTCAAAAATGAAGAAGCTTTTTAAGGATTTTAAAAGGTTTCAAGATAATAAACAAATTTCTTAAAATTCCTGGGAAAATGTAAACTGATTTTTTATTTTAAAAATAAATTTTAAGAGAAAATTTACAACGATTTCAAAAGATTTTAAATTATTTTCTAAAATTTCCAAACAGAATGGGAAAGATTTTCAAGAAAAATCTTTCCATTGGCATGATTACAACGATTTATAAAAAATGCGAGTAAATTTAAGACGTTTCGAAATTTTTAAAAGATTAAAATTAATTTAAAAGTTGAAAATATTTCAAAAATTTAAAAAAATGTACATTTTTGAATATTTGGAAAAAATGTTTTGAAGTTTCTTAAGGATTTTGAAGGGATTCACGATAATAAAAAAATTTTCTTAGAATTCATGGGAAAATTTGAACAGATTTTTGATTTTGAAAAATTAATTTAAAGAGAATATTTAAAAGCATTTCAAAATATGACCAAAAATTTTAAAACATTACAAAAGATGTCTAAAATCGTCATAACAGATTCTGGAAGACTTTAAGTCAATTTTTGTAATTTTTCAGAATTTTGAGAAAATGTTTGGAAAAATTCGAATAATTTTAAAAGATATTCAGAAGGTTTAAAAGTTTTGGAAATAGTTAAAAAAATAACTTGAAAAAATTTCAAAAAATTTAAAACAAAATGTACATTTTTAAGATTTCGAAAAAAAAATTCAAAGCTTTTTAAGAAGTTTAAAAGGCTTCAAGAAAATAAAAACCTTTTTCAAAATTCCGGAGAAAATTTAAACTGATTCTTCATTTTGAAAATCAATTTTAAGAACAAATTCACAAAGATTTCAAAAGATTTTAAATTATTTTCTAAAATTTCGAAAAAGGATGGGAAAGATTTTGATGCAAAATCTTTCCATTAGAAAGCTTTTAAAATCTTATGAACAATTTTTAAAAAATTTCAAAAAGTTTCACGATAATAAAAAATATGTCTCATAATTCATAGGATAATTTAAACTGATTTTTTTATTTCGAAAAATTAACTTTAAGATAATATTTTTTTTTAAATTTAACATTTCAAAAGATTTCCAAAATTGTCAAAACTGAATCTGAAAGATTTGAAGGCAAGTTTTTCAATTCTTCAGAATTTCAAAAAAAATTTTGGAAGAATTCGAAGAATTTTAAAAGATACTTAGAAGGTTCAAAAGTTTCAAAAATGGTTAAAAAATGATATTGAGTTTGAAAAGATTTCCAAAGATTTTAAGTAAAATGTATACTTTGAAGATTTCGAAAAAAATTTCGATGCTTTTTAAGAAGTTTGAGAGGTTTCAAGAAAATAAAAAAATTTCTTGAGATTCCTGGGAAAATGTTTAATTACTCTTTATTTTGAAAAATTAATTTTTAAAGAGAATTTGCAAAAGTTTCAAAATATTAGTATACTTTCAAAATAATCCTACAAATTTCGAAAATATCTGGAAGATTTAAGGGCAATTTTTTCAATTTTGAAAGATTTTACAAAATTTTAGGAATATTTCGAGTCAGTTTAAGAGATATTTATCTTCCAAACTTCTAAAAGTCTAAATATCTTTCAAACTGACTCGAATTTTTCCTAAAATTTTTCAACATCCTGAAAAATACAAAATTACCATATACTTTTTTGACATATCTGGAAGCTTCACCATTTTTTTTTTAATGTTCTCAAGAAATCTTAGGAAAATTATATATTTATTTACCTTTAAAAACAAATGAACAAATAAACTTAAAAAAAGGAATGTTTGGTAGAGATTTTTATTTTGTATTTTAAATTATTTATCCCCCAAAAATAATAATTTGGGTGAATTTTTTTTTCTTTCATGACTGGAAAATCTTTTTTAAGATAAAATTTGAACTATTTGCTTGCAAATTCGTTTTTTTGGATTGAAAATTAATCTGTTTTTGTTGAGGCTTCCACTATTTTGTTGCAAATTGGTATTTTTCGGTTAAAAATGCAACTGTTTGAAAATTTATCCTTTTGGTCTTTTTTTTTTGGTGGAAAATTTTTAATTTAAAATCAAAATCTTTTTTGGTTGAAATATCATTTATGTTATCTAAATAATATATTCAATAATTTAGTAATAATAATAAAAATCAATAAAACAAAGGTCTTCGAAACTTTGAAATACAAAAGTTAATGTTTTCCGTTTAAGAAATATAACGTAGAAAAGTATCTGTTAATTGCTAAGGTTTTCCTAACTTTATAGTTTCAAATATTTTAAACATATTACAATTTCCAAGAGTTCAGAACAATGTGTTGAATTTATTTAAAATTTTTGATTCAAGTTTCTGATCTCAACAAATCTTTATTGTTGATCCACAAAATTAAACATCTCTTTCGAGATTCCTAAAAACATGCATGCGCGCGCTGGAGCTGTCGTTCCTTTTTTTCGTTTAAAAAAAAAAGTCTGTAAACTTCAGGCTTATGAGAAATGCAAGTTTATCTAAATAATATATTCAATAATAATAATCAATGTAACAAAGGTGCCCAGGGCTTTGATATAAAAAATGTAATTTGTAGATTTTTGAAGATTTCTAAAAAAAGAAAAGAAAATTGATAAACATTTGAAAACATTTTAAATTATTTCTTAAAATTTCTAAAAATAATATGGACGATTTTAAAGAGACATTTTTTATTAACGAGATTATAAAGTTTTAATAAAAAAATCGATCAAATTTAAGAGACATTTAGAAATTTTAATAAGATTCAAAATTAATTTAAACTTGAAAACATTTCAAAGAAGTTAGAAAAAAACGTACATTTTTGAATATTTGGAAATAAAAAATGTTGATGCTTCTAAAAGATTTTGAAAGGTTTCACAATAATAAAGAAATTTCTTAAAATTCCTGGGAAAATTTAAACTGATTGTTTATTTAGAAAAATAAATTTAAAGAGAAAATTGACATCGATTTCACAACATTTTAAATTATTTACTAAAATTTCGAAAAAGAATATGGACAATTTTAAAATCAATTTTTTCAATCAGCAAGATTATAAAGTTTTATAAAAAAATTGGATCAAGTTTAACAGACATTTAGAAGTTTTAAAGAGAGTCAAAAATTAACTCAAAACTTAAAAAGATTTTTAAAAAGTTAAAAAATGTACATTTTTGAATATTTGTAAATAAAAATGTTGAAGCTTCTGAAGCATTTAGAAAGGTTTCACGATAATAAAAAATATTTAAAAAAATTCTTGGGATAATGTAAAAAAAAAATTTATTTAGAAAAAAATTAACTTTAAAAGAAAATTGATACCGATTTCACAACATTTCAAATTATTTCCGAAAATTTCTATAAACAATATGAACGATTTTAAAGCCAATTTTTTCAATTAGCAAGAGTAAAAAGTTTTATAAAAAAAGTATTAAAAAGTTTAAATAAATGTACATTTTTGAATATTTGTAAACAAAAATGTTGGAGCTTCTGAAGCATTTAGAAAGGTTTCACGATAATAAAAAATATTTTTGAAAATTCACGGGATAATTTAAATTTATTTTTTATTTTGCAAAATTAATTTTAAGAGAATATTTAAAAAGACTTTAAATTATTTCAAAAGATTTCCAAAATTGTCAAACCAGAATCTGGAAGATTTGAAACCATTTTTTTCTACTTTTCAGAATTTTAAGAAAAATGTTGGAAAAATTAAAATAATTTTCAAAGATATTTAGAAGGTTTTAATGTTTGAGAAATGATTTCTAAAAAATATGAAATTTGAACAGATTTACAGAAGATTTTTAATTATTTTCTAAAATTTCGAAAAAGAATGGGAAAGATTTTCGAGCAAAACCTTTTAATTAGCAAGATTACAAAGACTTATAAAAAATTGGATCAGATTTACGAGACATTTAGAAGTTTTAAAAATATTCAAAATTAATTTAAAACTTTAAAATATTTCAAAAATGTATGTTCAAAAAAAACTTACATATTTGAATATTTGGAAATAAAAATTTTGAAGCTTCTTAACAATTTTGAAAGGTTTTACAATAATAATAAAAAAAACATCTTAAAATTCCTGGGACAATTTGAACTGATTTTTTATTTTGAAAAATTAATTTTAAGGAAAAATTGACGAATATTTCAAAACATTTTTATTTATTTCCTAAAATTTCGAAGAAGAATGTGGACGATTTTAAAGAAAAAATGTTCAATTAGCAAGATTACAAAGTTTTATTGAAAATTTGAAACAACAAATTTTTGAAAGATTTCAAGATAATAAAAAATATTTATCAAAATTCATGGCATAATTTAAACTGATTTTTTATTTTGAAAAATTAATTTTATGAGAATATTTGAAAAGAATTTAAAATATTTCAAAATATTTCGAAAATTTATTGTCAAAACAGTATCTGGAAGATTTAAAGGCAAGTTTTTTAATTTTTCAGAATTTCAAGAAAAATTTTGGAAAAAATCGAAGATTTTTAAAAGATATTTTTTGAAGGTTTAAAAGTTTCGAAAATGGTTGAAAAATTATTTTAAATTTGAAAAGAATTCCCAAAATTTCAAATAAAATGTAAATTTTTGAAGATTAGGAAAAAAAATTCGGATTATTTTAAGAAGTTTGAAAGGCTTCTAGAAATTAAAAAACTTTCTTGAGATTTCTGGGAAAATTTTTAATGACCTTTTATTTTGAAAAATTAATTTTGAAAGAAAACTTGACAAAGTATCAAAACGTTCCCAAAAAATTTCTACAAATTTCGAAAATATTTGGAAGATTTAAGGGAAAAAATGTTCAATTAGCAAGATTACAAAGTTTTCAAAAGAAATTCGATCAACTTTGAGAGATATTTACAATTTTTAAAAACATTCAAAATTAATTTAAAACTTGAAAACATTTCAAAAAAGTTTTAATAATACTTATATTTTTCAATATTTGGAAATAAAACTTTTAAAGCTTCTTAAAGATTTTGAAAGGTTTTACGATAATAAAAAAATGTCTTAAAATTGATGGGAAAATTTAGACTGATTTTTTTATATTGAAAAATTAATTTAAAGGGAAAATTCACGAATATTTTGAAACATTTTTATTTATTTCCTAAAATTTCGAAAAATAATGTGAAAGATTTTAAAGAAACAATGTTCAATTAGAAAGATTACAAAGGTTTATCAAAAATTTGAAACAAAAAAATTTTGAAAGGCAAGTTCTTTAAGTTTTCAGAATTTCAAGAAAATTTTTGGAAAAATTCGTAGAATTTTAAATGATATTCAGAGTTTTAAAAGATTTTCAAATATTTGAAACAAAATGTAAATTTTTAAGATTTTAAAAGAAATTTCAAAGTTTTTTAAGAAGTTTAAAAGGCTTCAAGAAAATAAAAAAACTTTTTTAATTCCTGGGAAAATGTAAACTGATTTTTTATTTTGAAAATAAATTTTAAGAGAAAATTGAAATATATTTCAAAAGATTTTTAATTATTTTATAAAATTTCGAAAAAGAATGGGAAAGATTTTCAAGTAAAATCTTTCAATTAGCAAGAACATAATGATTTATAAAAAATGCCAGTAAGTTGAAGACATTTCGAAATTTTGAAAAGGTTCGAAATTAATTTAAAAGTTGAAAATATTTTAAAAGTTTAAAAAAATTTACATTTTGACTATTTGGGCAAAAATATTTGAAACTTCTTAAGAATTTTTAAAGGATTCACGATAATAAAAAAATTTTCTTACAATTCATGGGAAAATTTGAACTGATTTTTTATTTTGAAAAATTATTTTTAAAAGAATCTTTTTAAACATTTTAAAAGATTACAAAAGATTTTTAAAATCGAAGTAACAGATTCTGGAAGATTTAAAGGCAATTTTTGTGATTTTCAGAATTTTGAGAAAATTGTTGGAAAAATTATAATAATTTTAAGAGGGATTTAGAAGGTTTAAAAGTTTTGGAAATAGTTTGAAAAATCATTTGAAATTTGGAAATATTTAAAAAAACTTTCTTAAAATTTCGGGGGTTAAATTTTCAACCAAACAAATGAATTTTCTACCAAAGAGATTAAATGCCTGTAAAAAAAATGTCGACATAAAATGTAATAGTTACATTTTTAGTTTAAAAAATTAATTTTCAATAAAAAAAACTAAATTTCAAACAAAGAAATGAATTTTCAACCAACAAGATTAATTTTCTACCAAAAAGAATAATTTTTAATAAAATACATGAATTTTCAACCAAATATTTTAATTTTTAATGAAATTTTCAACCTAATAGTTCAACCAAAATTTTAGATTTTCAGGCAATTTTTGTATATTTTCAGAATTTTGAGAAAATTTTTGGAAAAATTCGAATAATTTTAAGAGAGATTTAGAAGGTTTAAAAGTTTTGGAAGTTTTCGAACAAAATTTCGAAGCTTTTTAAGAAGTTTAAAAGGCTTCAAGAAAATAAAAAGCTTTTTTAAAATTCAGGGGAAAATGTAAACTGATTTTTTATTTTGAAAATAAATTTTAAGAGAAAATTGACAAATATTTCTAAAGATTTTAAATTACTTTCTAAAATTTCGAGAAAGAATGGGAAACATTTTCAAGAAAAATCTTTCCATTAGCAAGATTGCAAACTTGTATACAAAATTTAAAAATAATTTTTTTTTTTAAGTTTCACGGTGATAAAAAATATTTCTCATATTTCATGGGATAATTTAAACTGACTTTTTATTTTGTAACATTATTTTAAAGATAATATATTTAAAAAAAATGAACATTTCAAAATACTTCCAAAATTGTCAAAACAGAATCTGGAAGATTTGAAGGCAAGTTCTTTAATTTTTCAGAATTTGAAGAAAAATTTTGGAAGAATTCAAAGAGTTTGAAAAGATATTTAGAAGGTTTACAAGTTTTGAAAATGGTTGAAAAATGATTTTAAGTTTCAGAAATATTTCAAAAATTTTTAACAAAATGTAAATTTTTGAAGATTTCGAAAAGAATTTCGAAGCTTTTTAAGAAGTTTTTTTTTGATTTTTTATCTTGAAAAATTAATGTTAAGAGAATATTCAAAAAACATTTTAAAAGATTTAAAAAGATGTCCAAAATTGTCATAACAGAATCTGGAAGTTTTGAAGACATTTTTTTTTTTTAATTTTTCAGAATGTTAAGAAAAATTTTAGGAGAATTCGAATAATTTTAAAAGATATTTAAAACGTTCAAAAGTTTTGGAAATGATAAAAAAAATAATTTGTAATTTAAAGATATTTCCAAAAACTTAAAATGAAAAGTAAATTTTCTAAAATTTGGTAAAATCCTGAAAAATAAAAAAATTATACTTCTTCGACATATCTGAAATGGTAACAAAAAATAAATTTTCTCAAGAATGTAAACTGATTTTTTATTTTGAACATTTTTAAGATAAAATTGAGAGAGATTTCAAAAGATTTTAAATAGTTTTCTAAAATTTCGAAGAAGAATGAGAAAGATTTTCAAGCAAAATCTTTCAGTTAGTAAGACTACAAAGATTTATAAAAAATGCGAGTAAGTTTATGACATTTCGAAATTTTAAAAAGATTCAAAATTTATTTGAAAGTTGAAAATATTTCAAAAGTTTTTAAAAGTGTACATTTTTGAATATTTGGAAAAAAATGTTGTAGCTTCTTAAGGATTCTGAAAGGATTCACGATAATAAAAAAATTTTCTTAAAATTCATGGGAAAATTTGAACTGATTCTTTGTTTTGTATAAATAATTTAAAGAGAATATTTAAAAACATTTTAAAAGATAGCAGAACATTTCTAAATTCGTCATAATAGATTCTGGAAGACTTTAAGGCAATTTTTCAGAATTTTAAGAAAATGTTTGGAAAAATTTTAATTATTTTAAAAGATAAGATCATTTGAAAATATTTCAAAAAATTTAAAACAAAATGTAAATTTTTGAACATTTCGAAAAAAACGTCGAAGCTTTTTAAGAAGTTTAAAAGGCTTCAAGAAAATAAAAAAACTTTCTTAAAATACCTGGGAAAATTTAAACTGATGTTTTATTTTGAAAATAAATTTTAAGAGAAAATTGACAGAGATTTCAAATGATTTTAAATTATTTTCCAAAGTTTCGGAAAAGAATGGAGAAGATTTTCAAGCAAAATCTTTCCATTAGCAAGATTGCAAAATTCTATACAAAATAGAATAGGAAAATGCAAACCGATTTTTTATTTTGAAAATAAATTTTAAGAGAAAATTGACAAATATTTCAAAAGATTTTAAATTACTTTCTAAAATTTCGAAAAAGAATGGGAAAGATTTTCAAGAAAAATCTTTCAATTAAAAATTATTCTTCTTGTTTAAAAATTCATCTTTTTGGTTGAAAATTAAAGTATTTCAGTTTATACGCATCATTTTAATTGAAAATTCATCTTTATGGTGGAAAATAAAACTACGTAGTTGAAAGTTAAACTCTTTTGTTAAAAATTCACCTTTGTGAAAAAACTTAAAATTTATTTATTTTTTAGTTGAAAATTTGTCTTTTTTATTTTAAAATTCAACTATTTCGTTGGAAATTGATCTTTTTTACTTGAAAATTTGTCTTTTTGGTTTAAGATTCAAGTATTCCAGTTGAAGATTCATCGTTTTAGTGTAAAATTAATTACTTTGTGTGAAAATGTAACTGTTTTTTTTTTAAATAAATTGTTTTTTTTTTTGGTTGAAAAGTATATAATTTAAACCGAAAATGTAACTATTAGTTGAAAATGCATGTATTTTATTGAAAAATCGTATTTTTTGGTAGAAATTAATCTTCTTCGTTGAAAATTAATCTTTCTGGTTAAAAATTCAACCATTCCGGTTAAAGAAGCCTAATTTTATTTGAAAATTTACCTTTTTGGCTTGGGTGAAATATAATTTTTTATCTGAAAATTCAACTGTTCCATTTTTGGTTGAAAATTGGTCTTTTTTAGTTGGAAATTCAACTATTTGCTTGAAAAATTGTCTTTGTTAGTTGAAAATTCAACTGTTTTGTTGAAAATTATTCTTTTTTGTTGAAAGATCATATTTTTATAGAGAATTAATTTTCTTGGTTGAAATTTTATCTTTTTTGTTAAAAATGCAATATTTTGGTTAAAAATGCATCAATTCCAGTTGAAGATGTACCATTTTAGTTAACAATTCATCACTTTGGTTGTGCATTTTTTTTTTTCGAAAAATTAATTTTTCATCTGAAAATTTAACTATTCCATTTTTTGTTGAAAGCTGTTTTTTTTAGTTCAAAATTTAACTGTTTGGTTGAAAATTGATCTTTTTTAGTTAAAAATTCAACTTTTTCTTTGAGAATTCATATAATTTGTTAAGAGATCTAGTACTAATTTATTAATTAACTAGTATTAATTTATATTAAACAAAAAAATGTCTCTTCTACTATAAAAGATGGCTTTTTAACAAAATACTTGAATTTTCAACAAAATAATTAGATTTTCAACATAAGTTGAATTTTCAATATAAAAATATAAATTCCCAACAAAAAGTGTCATAGTTTATATTTCAATCAAAAACATGAAATTTATACAAAAACAAAGTTTTTTAAAACCAAAAAGACGAATTTTCAACAAATACAGCCAAAAGACGAATTTTCTCTACAAAAATTGAATTTACAAACAAAAAATATGACTTCAGCAAAAAATTATTTTTTCACGAAACTGATGAATTTTTACCCAACAAAAATGAAAATATTAGGCCCAGAAGATTATCTTTTTTTTTACCAAAAAAGGAGAATTTTCAACTAAAAACGATCAATCTTAAAGAAATGGAAAAGTTACATTTTCAGTTAAAAAATTAATTTTAACAAAAAAAAAAGACTTTTCCACTAAACAGTTAAACTTTTAACAAAATTTGTTGAATTTTCAGTTTAAAAAGATTATTTTTCAACAAAATAGTTAAACTTTCAACCAAAGAGATGAATTTTCAACTAAAAATATAACTCTTAAAAAAAAAGATTTCTTAACAAATTGATTCAACCAAATCTTTCAAATAAAATAGTTGAATACTCAAGCAAAGAATAATAATTTTTAACCAGAAAGTTGCATTTTCATTAAAAAAAAAGAAATTTCTACCAAAGCGGATGAATTTATAAATCAAAAAGATAAATTTAAAAAAATAGTTGAATATTCTTTTAAAAAAGATTTTAGTTGACTTTTCACGATCAAAATATGAATTTTTAACCCAGAAATAAGTTTCTACGAAAAAAATTGAAATTTCAATCGAAAAAGACGAATTTTTACCGAAAAAGGATGACTTTTTAACAAAATTGTTGAATTCTCTACCCAATAGTTGCATTTTTATCCAAAAAAGATGAAATTTTTCTTCAAACAGATGAATTTTTATTTAAAAAAAAAAAAAAGTTTTACAAAAATAGTGTTAGAGTTTAAATATTATTAGTTATGCGCGGCAACCCTACAGATGGCGCTGAAGGGCGAACGTTGGAGACGTACGTGAAATAGAGTGCAGTGTGCGAAATGAGCGTAACGAGAGAGTTGTATCGAGCGCGTGATCGAACGAATATTAACGTTATTCCTTGTGCGGGAAAACTTTACGGATGATCTATGAGAGATCTCTGGACGTAACTATTGTGCAAAGCTTACGAGCTTATTGTATTACTTGACATTTAAATACACTTCATTACTTATTAAAGTTTGGCGCATTCCTTTGTGTGCCTACCCTCGTTTCCCCCTCGACTAAAGATCTATCATGATCGGTTTTCTTAGTTAGATTCAATCCCCTAACAATAGTTTAATTTTCATCTAGAAAAGATTCCAGTTGACTTTGCAAGACCAAAATATGAATTTTTTAACAAACAAAAAAAGTTTCTACGAACAAAATTGAATTTTTTATACAAAGAGTTGAATTCTCTACCAAATAGTTGAATTTTTATCTAAGAAAGATGAAATTTGTACTAAAACAGATGAATTTTTAATAAAAAAAGGACAAATTTTTTAAAAGTTGAACTTTCATCCAGAAAAGCTTTCAGTTCATTTTTTAACATTAAAATATGAATTTTAAACAAAAAGTAAATTTTCTACGAAATAGTTAAATTTTCTATAAAACAGTAGAATTTTCAACCAAAAGTATGACTTTTTTATAAAATAGTTTTATTTTTAACCAAACAGTTGCATTTTTATCCAAGAAAGAGGAAATTTCTCTTAAAATAAATGAATTTTTAATTTAAACAAAAAAAAATTTCAAAAAAATAATTGAATTTTTATCCAGAAAAGATTTTAGTTCTTTTTTTAACACCAAAATATTAAATTTAACCAAAAAGTAAATTTGCTACAAAATAGTTAAATTTTCAACAAAACAGCAGAATTTTCAACCAAAAAGTATGACTTTTCAACAAAATTGTTGAAAGATGTAGTTTCTGCTAAAGCAGGTGAATTTTGAAATCAGAAAAACAAATTTTCAAAAAAGAGTTGAATTTTCAACCGAACTGTTGCATTTTTATTCAAGAAGGATGAAATATTTCTTTTAAAACAGATGGATTAAAAAAAAAACTTCAAAAAAATAGTTAAATTTTCATCCAAAGAAGATTCCAGTTCACTTTCCAGCACCAAAATAAGAATTGTAAACTATAAGTTAATTTTCTGCTAAATAGTCGAAAAAAGAAAATTCTACTAAAACAGGTGAATTTTTAAATGAAAAAAACAAATTTAAAAAAAAAGAGTTGAATTTTCATCCAAAAGGAATTCAGTAGACTTTTCTACAGAAAAATACAAATTTCAAACAAAAAGTAAATTTTCTAGGAAATAGTTGAACTTTCAACAACAACAAAAGTTGCATTTTTGTCCAAGAAAGATGCAATATTTCTACTAAAAAAAGATGAACTTTCAAATTAAAAAGACAAATTTTCAGAAAAAATATTTTTCATCCAAAAAAGATTTCAGTTGACTTATCAGCAACATATATGAATTTTAAACAAAAGCTTAATATGATACGAAAAGAGTTGAATTTTTAACCCAAAAAGACGAATTTTTAACAAAACAGTTGAATTTGCAAAAAAAAATGATGTCTTTTTAAGAAAATTGTTAAATTTTCAACCAAATAATAAAATTTATAACTAAAAAGATAATCTTTAGGAGAAACTTTTTGCGAATTTACAAAAATTAATTTAAGTACGGTCCTTTTTTGGTTAAAAATTCAATGAGTCCAGTTAAGTATGTATCATATTAGTTGAAAATTCATTTTTTTCATCGAAAATAAAACTACTTGGTTGAAAGTTAAACAATTTTGTTAAAAATTCAATTTTTTGTTTTAAAATGCATCTATTTCAGTTGAAGATTTATCATTTCAGTTAAAAATGCATCACTTTGATTGTGCAATTTTTTTGCGAAAAATTAATTTTTCAACTGAAAATTTAACTAATCCATTATTGATTGAAAACTGTTCTTTTTTAGTTCAAAATTTAACTGTTTGGTTGAAAATTGCTCTTTTTTAGTTAAAAATTCAACTATTTGTTTGAGAATTCATATATTTTGTTTATATAATAAACTTTTATTTTACGTAAATCTACAATCATGTGACATAATAATACTACTAATCGTATTTTATATACTTTTTATTTTGCCGAAGTTCCGTTTGATTTCTGATTCATTGATTGTTTGGAAAAAAATTATTATTATAAATGATAATAATAATTTCTCTACAAAAATATTAGTAAATTAGCTTATTTATTTATCTTATAATTGGTTTATAAGATATAAAGATTAAGAGTTATTTCGAAGTTTTAAAATGATTCAAGAATAATTTAAAACTTAAAAAGATTTAAATCAAATTTAAACAAAAAGTCAATTTTTTAAAATAGCGAACAAAACATTTAGAAGGTTTTCAAGCGTTTTGAAAGGTTTCAAGAAAATGAAAAATTTCTTTAGTTTCCTATAAAAATTTAAAATAATTATAATTCTTTTAAATTAATTCTGAAAAAAGAATTTTCTGAACATTCCACAAGTCTTGCAAACTTGGCACAAAAAGAATCTGGAAGTATTTAAGGTAATGTTTTTGATTTTGCAGATTTTTTTTTTTAATTTGAAAAGAAATTCAAAATATTTCAAAAGATATTTAGAATGTTTCGAAGTTTTAAAAAAAGGTATAGATTATTTATAATTTGAAGAGAATACAAAATTTTTTTTTAATCAAATGTAGATTTTTGAACATTTCGAAAAAAGTAGGAAAACTTGAAATGATTTTTTTTTGACTAATTAATCATTAAAGAAAATTCAAAAAGATGAAAAAGATTTCTAAAAATGTTGAAAAAATGTGGAAAATTTAAAGGCAATTTTTGCAATTTTGAAAGTTTCTCCAAATTTGTTAGAAAAATTAAAGTTAGTTTAAAAGACTTATAGGAATTCCAAACAAAAAGTATATTTTTAAAGATAGTGAACAAAACATTTAGAAGCTTTTCACGTGTTTTGAAAGATTTCAAGAGAATGAAACATTTTCTTAAGTTCCTAGCAAAATTTAAAATGATTCTTTTTTTTTTAAATTAATTTGAAGAGAATATTTAAAATGATTTTAGAATCATTGTAAACATCCATAAACTTGTCACAAAAAAAATCTGGAAGATTTTAAGGTAATGTTTTTAATTTTTAAGATTTTTTCTTAAAGGATAAATTCGAATTATTTTGAAAGATATTTAGAATGTTTCGACGTTTTAAAAATATATTCAAGACCAATCAATTGTTAAATAAAATAAAAAAAGATTTAAGAAGAATTAAAAAATGTGGAAGTGCAATTTTTGTAATTTTTAAAGTTTTTCACAATTCATTAGGAAAATTCGAGAGGAATTTTAGAATTTTTGAAGAAATTAAAAATATTTTCAAACTAGAAAACTTTTCTGAAAATATATCAAATATTTCCTAATTTCTTCCAAACTTCTAAAAGTCCTGAAGTTTGAAAGGACAAACTGACGCCAATTATTATTCCTCAGATTTTGTAACATCCTATAAAATAACGAAATTTTCTTTACAATTCATTTTCTTTACACTTCATTTTGCTGCTACTTTTAAGCTATGCTTTTCTAAAAGAGTGAATTATGAGTAAGTTTCGATGTAAAGCTTTTATTGAACTTTTCCGTAAAATGTCAATTTCTTATTTTTATTTTGATAATTAGAACATTCACAATTTTCTGAATAAATTTGTCTACATATTTTTCAATAAATGTGAAGATAATATTAATATAAGTAAATTTAAAAATTTTAAAGGAAGTGAAGTTATATGAGATTACAACTAAAATATATCTTCTATTAATAACCTGTTATACATATTAAAATAAAATGGAACAATATAGTAATGGGGAAAACGTATTTATTAAAGAAAGGACTTATCACTTTCAGAAAAGAGGAAGTTTTTCAATTTGTGGGAAAAATAATTTTTCATACAGAATACACAATTCGAATAATCAGTATTATGATTTGGATTTTAAAGTATAAATCTAATTTTTCTACGATTTTGCAGAAAATTAAAAAAAAATATCTGAAGATGTCAGATATGTCGAAAATTAATTGTAAAGAAAATTTCGTTATTTTATAGGATGGAAGAAATTAGGAAATATTTTATATATTTTCAGAAAAGTTTTCTAGTTTGAAAATATTTTTTATTTGTTTAAAAATTCTAAAATTCCTCTGGAATTTTTCTAACGAATTGTGAAAAACTTTAAAAAATACAAAAATTGTACTTCCACATTTCCACAAATCTTTCACATTTTTTAATTCCTTTTAAAACTTTTTTTATTTTTTTAAACAATTGATTGGCCTTGAACATATTTTTAAAACGTCGCAACATTCTAAATATCTTTTAAAACAATTCGAATTTTTCCTGAAATTTAAAAAAAAAATCTGAAAAATCAAAAACATTACCTTAAAATTTTCCAGATTTTTTTGTGACAAGTTTGTGAATGTTTTCAATTATTTTAAAGTCATTTTAAATATTCTCTTCAAACTAATTAAAAAAAAAAGAATCATTTTAAATTTTGCTAGGAACTTAAGCAACTTTTTCATTCTCTTGAAATCTTTCAAAACACGTGAAAAGCTTCTAAATGTTTTGTTCACTATCTTTAAAAATATGCTTTTTGTTTGAAATTCCTATAAGTCTATTAAACTGACTTGAATTTTTCTAAAAAATTTGGAGAAACTTTCAAAATTACAAAAATTGCTTTTAAATCTTCTACATTTTTAGAAATCTTTTTCATCTTTTTGAATTTTCTTTAATAATTAATTAGTAAAAATAAAAAATCATTTTAAGTTTTCCTACTTTTTTGGAAATGGTCAAAAATCCACATTTGATTAATAATTTTTTTCATTCTCTTCAAATTATAAATAATCTTTAAATTTTTGCAAAACTTCGAAACATTCTAAATATCTTTTACAAAATTTCAAATTTCTGCTCAAACTAAAAAAAAATCTGCAAAATCAAAAATATTGCCTTAAATACTTCCAGATTCTTCTTGTGCCAAGTTTGCAAGACTTCTGAAATGTTCCAAAAATTCTTTATTCCGAATTAATTTAAAAAAAGTATGATTATTTAAAATTTTTCTAGGAAACTAAAGAAATTTTTCATCTTGAAAATTTACTTTTTGTTTAAATTTAATTGAAATCTTTTTAAGTTTTAAATTATTCTTGAATCATTTTAAAACTTCAAAATAACTCTTAAGCTTCCACCAATTATAAGATAAATAAATAAGCTGATTTACTAATATTTTTTAGAGAAATGATTATTATTATTATCATTCATCATAATAATTTCTTTCCAAACAATCAATGGATCAGAAATAAAACGGTACTTCGGCAAAATAAAAAGTATAAAAAATACGATTAGTAGTATTATTAGGTCAAATGATTATAGATTCACGTAAAATAGAAGTTGATATCTTTGCGCCTCTCTATCAACAAATAAAAAGTAAGAGGAATTATTTAAACAAAAACTTTCGTTTAAAGCTAACAAACTTTTATCTGTCCATTTAAAAGATTTAATTTAAAAATTGAATTGAAATAAGTTTGAGTTTGTTTAAATCAAACAGATCTCACTGAGTGCTTTAGAATTTCTTCGGCAGTGCAAACTGTAGAGTTGTAGAGTTTAGATTTTTGGAATATATAATTCTTTTCTTTCAAGGCCTAGTCCCGAAGGGATAAGCTCCTCACAGCTTCTTTTTCCGGTACCTGCGGCCGGCCACACGACCAGCCCTACTCTCTCTTCTATTGTGAACGAGGAAAATCCCATCTGGACGTTTTGTCTCGGAATTCCGATACGAGACGGAACTTTTCGATATTTTTCCGATACGATACAAAACCGAGCGATACAAATCCGAGACTGGAAGGTGAGTATCGTCTCAGTATCGAAAAATATCGCTCGGCGGCATCACTACATAGTGAATTGAGATGTGGCTTCACATCCAACAACCTGTCCAGGATCCTCCAGGGTTCCTGTACGAGAATTTTCAGCTGGACGCTCAAAAAAAGTGTTAACTTATTCTTACCCCGCATTTGCAATTCCTCAGCACACTCAAATCGCTTTCGTGACAAACGAAGCATGTTTTCGGGAACAGAAACATCTCCTTTTCGTAATCCAGAAGATCTCGTCCAAGTTTCAGTTTAGCTTTCGTCATCAAATCGACCTTGGCTCGCAACCACGATTCCGAATCACTCGTCTTCATCTTATCAAAAAGATGCGGAGCCCCACTTTCATTCAGCATTCCCAAAATCACTTTACAAAGATCCTTGTGCTGAAATTGGTCTTCACTCCGATGAGTCTTTCCGCAGTAGAAGATCATTTTGCACCGATTACAAATTACCGAAGTGTTACTAGACCGACAGACCTGGCAAACGCCAGCGTAAAAATTTCTTCTAGGAACCAGTTCCTTCTTTTCAGACACCAAGTCAGTGTCCATTCCGAGTCGAATTTCCTTGCAGGCAAAATTGTGGACATTCAGGATCACCAGAAACTGAAGACATCTACAAACTCCTCCTTCCTCCCAATCTCTGAGAATCCACTCAGCGGCAAAATCGTTGATGCCATCGTATAAAATGGAAGAAGGATACATGGGCACCAAGCTCTCTCTTAAAAGCCGAGCTCTTCTAGCTGTAAGAGTCGTCAATATCACAGGACAAAATATTGTTCCCCAGCTCGATAATAAGATGAGCCACTTTTTGTAGCGCTCGAGCTCCTCCACTTCGGGTGGATCCAAATTAAAAAACGCGACCATATCCGGTCTCATGTAATTCCTCTCTTCCCGATAAAGCATGTAAGGAGTCCCATTGGACTGCACGATCAACTTTTTCCCCTTGGAGCGACAATCCTTGCACAGCGCGATCTCAGAATTGTAGTTTTGGGAACACTCGATGTGCAAAATCTTGAGAACTTTCAGATCCGGCAGGAGGTGCAACAGGGACTCCCAGAAATTTGCGAAATCCAGTGGATTCACGACACTGTGAGCGTGTAAAACAAATTCTGGACCGGGAGAGTGATCCAGTTTCTTCAGAGCGTTGAGGATCGTCAAAGAGATGCTGAAACAATCAGTTGAAAAGGTTTTTAAACCCTCGGAAACCCTGAGTGGAGGATCGATCCAGTTTTTGAAGTATTCTTCGGTGGAAGAAGGCAGTTCTGAAGATTTTGGGATACGGGTATTGGCAGCGACTGTTCGAATAATCGATGTTAATGACCTAGCAGGGTACGATTTGACTTCAAATATCTTCTTGTGCGATGCGAGTATTGTGGCGCAGTCTTTATCGTGAAGGAAGCTGTTTGGATGTTTGCTGCAAAAACTTGCGGATGGGCAGCGAGGACAGTTTTTTAATTCTTTTTGTTTGGCTTCGTGGCAGACGAAACAGGCCCTTGGATTTTCAAAAATTTCGCGTTCTTCTTGGGTGAGAGGTCGGCCTAATCTCCTTGTTGCGTCCTGCCACGCGGATTTTCTCTCTATTTTCCATTTTGATGGCGTTGAGCTGCGCAAGTTTTCGAAAAGGTGCGAAACGCCTTTTTCTTTTGTCATGGTCGAGATTATTTGGCAGATATCTTTGTGCCAAATCCAGTGTTGTTTTTGGTGGTCAGATCCGCAGTATGATATCATGTTGCAGCGGCTGCACCTTTTCAAGTTTTTCAAGGTTTTGCAGACGAAACATTCGTTTGGGAAGAAGATCATCACCTTTGGGATATCCATTTTTTGTTTCTTTTTTCAATTTCTTTGTTTTTTTCGGATTCTGCAACCTGAAAAATGTTTTCGGAATTTAAATGAGGCTGAGAACATTTTTCTTTTGGTAGGATAGCCAATTTAATTAGTTTAAATCTTTTTACTTTATACTGGGTGGTAGAAAAACTTCATTTTTAAATTAACTGATTTTTCTCTGACCAATTCTTTACTGTTGCTGAACATTATTATTCAAAAAACAGCATTTTAATCTTGTAACATTTTAAGCAGAGTCTTTTATAATCGTAATAAAACAACACTTCAGATTAGAATTTAAAAATTTCAAATTTATTTATTTATTTCGCTAAAAAAAGACGAATTTTCGAAAACACAGTTAAATTTTCGACCAAAAAAGATGACTAAACGAAACTTGAACCAAAAACAGTTGCATTTTCAACCAAATTAGTTGAATTTTCAAACCGAAAAGACGAATTGTTTAGAAGACAGTTGAATTTTAAACAAAAAGATGAATTCTCATCGAAAAATGTAATAGTTTATATTTCAACTAAAAAATGGATTTTTAACAAAATAGTTCAATTTTCAAACAAAGAGTTGAATTTTGAAAAAAATAATTAAATTTTCAACAAAACAGTGAATTTTTAACCAAATAGTTGAATAGACCAATTTTCTACCAAGAAGATTGATTTTCTGTCAAAAAATATGAATTTTCAAACAAAGAGTTGAATTTTCAACAACATAATTAAATTTTCAACAATATAATTAAATTTTCAACAAAACAGTTGAATTTTTAACCGAATAGTTAAATAGACAAATTTTTTACCAAGAAGATTAATTTTCTGTCAAAAAATACGAATTTTCAAACAAAGAGTTGAATTTTCAACAACATAATTAAATTTTCAAAAAAATAATTAAATTTTCAACAAAACAGTTGAATATTTAACCGAATAGTTGAATAGACAAATTTTCTGTCAAAAAATACGAATTTTCAAACAAAAAGTTGAATTTTCAACTGAAAAATATCACTTTTCAACAAAAAATGGAAAAGTTAAGTTTGCAGTAAAAAAGTAAATAAATAACATCAACAAAATATTTTTATAATTTTTTTTTATCATTTTCAACCAAAAAATTGCATTTTTAACCTAAAAAAGCAAATTACAAATAAAAAGTTTAGTTTTCTACCAAAAAAGACAAATTTTCAACTAAGAAAAATCAACTTTCAACAAAAAATGAAAAAAAATTTCTAGTTAAAAAATCAAAAACAGTTGAATTCAACACAAAAGATTGTTGAATTTTCTACAAACTAGATTAATTTTTATTTAAATAATTAAATTTTCAATTAAATACATAAATTTACAACCATGGAGATTAAATTTCTAGCGAAAAATATGAATTTTCAACAAAATACATGAACTTTCAACTAAAAAAAGATAAATTGTCAACCAAAAATGGAATAGTTACATTTTCAATTTAAAAAATGAATGCTTCACCAAAAACATTAGTTTGCAACCAAATAAAAGCAAATTTTCAACAATATAGTTGAATTTTCAATAAAAAAATTACTTTTCAACAAAATTGTTGAATTTTCTACAAATTAGATTAATTTTTCACCGAATAGTGGAATGATATTAATTTTCTACCGAAAGAGATGAATTTTCAACTTAAATTATGAATTTTCAACTGAAACAGTTAAATTTTCAGTAAAAAATAAATATTCAATCAAAAAACGATTTTTCAACAAAGTTGTTAAATTTTGAAGGAAGAAAATTAATTTTCTACCGAAAAAGATGAATTTTCCACAAAATACATGAACTTTCAACTAAAAAAGATAAGTTGTCGACCAAAAATGGAATAGTTACATTTTCAATTAAAAAAATGGATCTTTTAACAAACAAAAAAACAACGAATTTTTGAAAAAATAGTTAAATTTGTAAGCAAATAGATAAATTTTCAACTAGAATGATGCATCTCCAACCAATCAATTTTTAACAAAGTAGTTTAACTTTCAACCTAAAAAATGAATTTTTATCGAAAAACATTACTTTTCAACCAAATAAAAACAACAAATTTTAAACAATATAGTTGAATTTTCAATAAAAAATTACTTTTTAACAAAATTTTTGAATTTCATACAAATTAGATTAATATTTCTCCGAATATTTCAATGATATTAATTTTTTACCAAAAGAGATTAATTTTTTACCTGAAATTATGAATCTTCAATTGAAACAGTTGAAATTTCAGTTCAAAAATAAATGTTCAATAAAAAAACAACGATTTTTCAACGAAGTAGTTAAATTTTCAACTAAATAGTTGAATTTTCAAGCAAGAAGATTAATTTTCTACCAAAAAAGACACAATTTTAACGAAATACATTAAATTTCAACCAAATAGTTGAATTGTCAACAAAATACATGAACTTTCAACTAAACAGTTGAATTTTGAACAAAAATAATTACTTTTTCCCGAAATTCTTCAAATTTTCTACAAGATATGTAAACCAAAATGGAATAGTTACATTTTTTATTAACCAAACAATTAATTTGCAACCAACCAAATAGTAGAATTTTCAACCCGAAAAACTTAATTTTTTACCAAAAAGAGGAATTTTAAACAACAAAAAATGATTTTATCACAAAATTGTTGAATTTTTAGCCAAATAATTAAATTTTCAGCAAATACATTAATTTTTAACCGAGCAGATTAATTTTCTACCAAAAAAGATAAATTTTCAGCAAAATACATGAATTTTTAACCAAGCAGTTGAATTTTCTACTGTAAAAGATAAATTTTTAGCCCCATAGTTACATTTACAACAAAAAATATAACTGACAATTGTATAGTTACATTTTCAATTTAACAAATTATTTCCTTACCAAAAAAAGAACGAATTTTCAACAAAATAGTTGAATTTTGAATCAAAGAGAATGAATTTTTAACTAAAAATGATGAATCTTCAACTAAAAGATATATTTGCAATCTAACCATTTTCAAGTAAAATCAAAAATCTTTAACCAGACAAATGAATTTTTAAAAAAGTAGTTCAACTTTTAACTAAGTGGTTGAATTTTCAATTTAAAAAAAAAATAAATTTTGAACTAACCCAAAAAAACAAATTAAATGGTTTTATGTCAAATAATTGAATTTTCAAACAAATCCATGAATTTTCAACCGAGAAGATTAATTTTCCATCGAAGAAGATGAATTTTCAACCATGCAGTTGAATTTTCAAATAAAATGACGAATCTTTGACAAGAATAGTTCAGTTTTCAGTTAAAAAATCAATTTTCAATCAAAAAAACTAATTTTCTACAAAACAGTTCATTTTTCAACCAAAAAGATAAATTTTCAAGGAAGAAGCTTCATTTTTCAACAAAAAAACGAAATGTTAACAAAATATATGAAATTTTAATTATTTAATTAATTACACCGTTTTCAACTAAAATCAAGAATCTTCAACCAAAAAAATGAATTTTTAACAAAGTAGTTCAACTTTTAACCAAAAGAAGTTGAATTTTCAATCATAAATAATGAGAATGTAATAAATTATAACAAATTTTTATCTCTTTTTTGAGTGAACAACTTTTGTCCATCAATTTTTTTTGATACCTTTTATTGTTTTTCCGCAAACTTTTCATTTTTATTTTTAATGTCATTTTTTATGATTAAAACCAAAACTATGCGTCCTATGGAAAAGTGATTTATAAGAAATTTGTATATGTGTTTTGGGTGCACAATTTTTGTTTACTAATTTTTTTCGCAGCTTGTGTCGTTTATCCAAAAATTTGAATTTTAATATTGTTTTTTACGAATAAAACAAAAACTACGCGTCCTATCAAACAGTGATTAATAATAAATTTGTAGAACTTTTTCAGGAGCACAATTTTTGTCTATTCATCTTTTTTCGTATCTTGCATAGTTTGACCACAACAAATTAATTTTCAACTAAAATGATTAATTTTTCACCTAATATTTACTTGAATTTTCTACCAAAAACATTAATTTTCAACGATGAAGATTAATTTTCTACTTAAAAAGATACATTTTCAACTAGAAATGAAATAGTTCAATTTTCAGTTAAAAAATTAATTTTCAACTAAGAAAAAAAAACGAATTTTCATCCCAAAAAATTACTTTTTAACGAAGCTGTTGAATTTTCTACACATAGATTAATTTTCCACCTAACAGTTGAATTTTTTACTCAAAAAGACGAATTTTCAACAAAATACATGAATTATCAACGAAGAAAGCTCAATTTTTAACCAAAAAGGAAACAGTTAAATTTTTAGTGAAGAAAATTAATTTTGTACAAAAAAAAACCTAAAAATTTTCAAGAAAACAGTTGAAAACTATTTGGATTACCTATCTAAATTAGTCCGAATTAGCTGAAATACCCTGGTTTCGATGTTAATTACTTCGATGACCTAAATTACTTCGAATTACCCAGATTACAAGAGAATTACTCTGGATTATATGTGGATTACTCTTGGTTACAAGTGGATTAATGCGATTATCTGGATGAATCCGAATGATCTGGATTAGTCTGATTACCTGGATTAATACGTTATCTGGATTACAAGTGGAATACTCTGACTTAATCCGGTAACAAGTGGATTAGTCTGCATTAGTAGGACTTCAAGTGGATTACTCTGGATTGAATGTAGATTAGCTGAATTATGTGGACTATGCTGGAATATATGTGGATGCCGCTGGATTATGTGGACTACTCTGGATTATATGTGAATTACGCTGGATTACGTGGATTACCCTTGATTATATGTGGATTACCTGGATTACATGTGGTTTACCCTGGATTATTTGTGGATTATCTGTGGATTACGCTGGATTATATTTGGATTACCCTGAATTATAAGTGGATTACCCGGGATTATATATGGGTTGTCTGCATTATATGTGGATTACCCTGGATTAACAGTAGATTACTCTGGATTATGTCGATTACCTGGATTATATGTGGATTATGCTGGATTATATGTGGATTACCCTGGATTATATGTGGAATACCCTGGATTAAATTTGGATTTCCCTGGATTATATGTGGATTACCTGGATTATATGTGGATTACATGTGGTTTACCCTGG
>CAKNYM010043239.1:53063-93025 GCA_932195095.1 Andricus curvator
GGTGAAGGAGGAGATAATACTCTATGTCTGAAGCCTCGAATTTTATTTCAAACGTTAGAAACCTTACAGGTTGAAGATGAGGATTCACAATAAGATCTAAACCCTAGAATTTTTGTTTTTTTGAAGGTTCGTTTAGTAGCAGCTTCAAATTTTTGCAGGTCCAAAAAGTTCTCATAGGTGCACCTATGGCGATATCTGCCAAGTTTGGCCTTTCTTTGTCTTTCGAGTTTGGTGCATTCCTCATTCCACCAGGATGGGGAATTTGGATGATCTCGGGAGGGTTTGTTTTCAATTTTTGGGCCTGCTGTGTGGAGGGCCTTATCAATTGAGTCAAAGAGGTTATAATATGTTTGAAGTGCTAAGAAAGGAGTTGAAGCAACGTGAGGGGGTGTGTCTTCGAATTGCACATCTATTAAGGTTTCATGAAAGGTGCTCCAACAAACCTTTTTCAGGTTGTATTTGTGGGAGAAAAACTCAAAGAAGGAGCAGGAGATTCCAACAATGGTGGAGATCGGGAAATGATCACTGCCCATTTTTGTCTTGATCAACCTTCCAGTCACTCAGGGGACGGGTAAAACGTGTAGGAGAACCATAATTGAGAATGCTAAGAGTAGAATTCCCAACGGCCTCTAATAATTTGTTTCCGCAGGAAGAGGATATATCGCATCCCCACGATTGGTGGTGGCAGTTGAAGTCTCCTCCAATAAATATGGAGGGGAAACGTCCAGAAAAGGAATCGATGAAAGTGTCCCAGTCAATAGATCTCTTAGGGGCTCTAGGATTTCTGTAAATGTTAATTATGATGAGTTCGCCCCAATTAGAGGGAATAGAGATATCCAGTGTGTCCAAATGATCCGGAACTTCATAAACCGAAGTTTGAGTAAATGGAATGTCTTTCCTAATTGCTATTATTCAACCGCCTCCCATGTGTTCGGTGCGATCTTTTCGAATGACATTAAAGTTTTTTAGAAAGAAGATATTTTTATTTTGAAGCCAAGTTTCATTCAACAATACAACATCATAATTATGTAGAATTCTTTCCAAGTTACCTTTTTTATTTGCAATACCTCTACAATTCCATTGGATAATCCTTAACTTAGTTAAATTTCTCATAATCGCGGAAATTCAATGTGTTATTGAATGATAATAATATATAATATTACAAAATCCAATATCTATGTGAGGGTTTGGGTTCTCATACAATCAAGGGATTTAGCGATTCGATCAAGTCCCCCACTTTGGAAGAGGGAGATGATTGGTGAGAAAAGTGTGAGTAAATCCATTAAGGATGAAATCATATTTATGAGATTTTCATTATTTACAGAAGGTGAGGGGTAGGAGATCTAGATGGAGAGCTAAGGGGTCGATTTTGTAAAAGAATTCCATTACCAGAAGGGCTTGGTTCTCTCGAGTAAAGGTAGGAGAAGGGTTGATTAGGTTGAGATTCCGATTGAGATGGATTAGTGTTTTTTTGTTGAGAAAGTGGAGAGGAGGAGGGGGTATAGGAACGATGGGTTGTGGAAGAGGGTTTTTTCAGAGCATTGCTATAGTGCTGGTCTGTAAAGTTCTGGTTATGATTTTTATTTAACTGCTCAAGATTTATATCTCCTAATTCGGGAAAGTTAGAGTAGTCGAAGTGAGGGGACGTTAAATTTTGTGATGAATTTCGGTGGGGTAAAGGTCGATGAGGAAGGTTTGAAATACCTCCAGGATTTAGTTTTCCATGATTATGCAGAAAAGCTGCACTTTTGATACCGATATTTTTATATGCCGCGATTTTCCTAATTTCTTGTTTTTCAACGTATTTGCTACAAGATTTATCAATGGCCAAGTGGGGTCCATCACAGTTCAAACATTTAGGATTGTCAGAAACTTTGGGGCAGATTTGACCTATATCGTGGGGTTTTTCACCGCAGTATAAACATCGCGGGTTTTTGCAAATGCTTTTCACATGCCCGTGTCTGTAACAGGAGTAGCATACCTTTGGTTGAGAGACATAAGGGTCACCACGAAGGAAAACGAAGAAAAGTTTAATATCCTGTGGTAAAACTTGTCCATCGAAAGTTAGGAGGACTGTGGAACCTGGGGTTGGATTCCCCTCTTTGTCTTTCCATTCAAAGCGTTTGACTTCAATAATAGGAGCAGAACTGATGGCATTTCCTTTGATTTCTTCTATCGAAAAATCTACAGGCACATTCCTTATAATGCCTAAACGAGTGACTCGAAAGTTCGGGATGTGGGCTTTGAGATTAGGGTTTATTTTGTTCAAGTTTTCAACTATTTTGTTTGCTCCAGGGCCGCATTTGCAAAGCACAGTAAATCTAGACGGCCCCTTCTTTTTGCATTCGGTAACTATATCCTTACAATTTTTGTGTAGAATATTACCTAGAGATAGAACTTGGATGGGAGGATTGGTAGTAGAGTCGATTTCAACCGTAAATGGGCCCTTATTATTTTTCGAGTAAAGATTTTTCGGTTTTAGAGTTTCGTGATTGGAAGGAAATTGGGTGCTATCAGTATGTCTCGATTTGGAAGCATTACTAAGTTTATTTTGAGAGACATCTATAGTTCTCTTGCTAGCGGTTTTTGCTTTATTTATAGCCGAATTAGGCTTTTGATCAGAAGGATTCCCGGTTTCGTTGAGTTTATGATTAGGAGCTACGTTGATTGCAGATTCTAAGGGAGTAGACGTATCCATTTCGGAGTCTGAGTACGGAAAAGATAGGTTAGGTTGAACCATTACTTGGGACGTTGAGTTTTGAGGATTCTGTGTGGAGATAATTTCTTGCATTAGAGATTTGCGGATTAGATTTGCATTAGTTTCGTCAAATTCGTCCAACTCTTCATCTGAATGACCGATACCTCGAGTATGGGACCCCATGCTTAGAATAAAGCACGCTGGCCCGCAGGCCGGCGCTCTAACGAACACCCACCTGCCTTTCCTGTAGAGTAGCTCAGAAGATGGGTCCTTTTATAATCAACCGATTCTTTTGTAATAGGTTCTCTTTTAATCCAAAAGAGAACGAAGAAATGAGTTAGGAATCCGAGAAATCTGCCTGGATGGCTCTCTATCACCTTTTACTTAACACATAATCCGCCATTTTTTTCCACATTTTCTACGAGGCACTTGTTGCGTACTAGAAATGATTCTCTTTGACAAGTTCATAAGGGCCGTAGATTCTCAGGGGCGTATTATTTAAATTAGGGCCCATTCCTATCGATCTGAATCAATATCTCGATCGATGTTAGAGCATTAATTTATCTTTTGTGAATTCAGTAATAAATCAATTTATAATTTGAGAAAACGTATTTTCATTCATTATATTATATTTTCAGATGTTTTTGACAACTATAATTTAAAGAGGAAGAATTTCTTCCCTTTTGGCGGGAATTCATAGTTATAATTCCTCAGGTCAGGTTGCCATTCTCTCAAGATTGAATTAAAAATTATTTTAATTTGATGAACCCCTTTTATTTTTTTTGTTTAGTTGATTAATTTAATTAACGAATTCACTGAATTAATCAATTTTATTCAAAATTAATATAAGTATCTTGAACTCCTAATAATAGGTATTCCATTTTTAATTCTATGTTTTTACATATCTTTTGGGGCGATTTAAGAAAATGCAGGAATTCGCATTCGATAGCTGTACTTGAATAATTTTTTTATCCATCATTACAAGGGTAAGCGCAAAGTTCCAGCCTGTCAAAATGAATCACCTTAGTGTAATTTGGTTGAATTTCGATAAGAGCATTCCTGTCCCCTAACAATTTTTTATGATGAATGGACCATAGAAATAAGGGCTGAATTTCTTATTTTCTCGAACCTCCTCTTTTATATATACTTGAGCTCCTTCTTTAAAGAATTTAGGGTTAGATTTTTTATCGTAATATTGTTTTGCCTTTTCTTTAGCAATCTGGAGCCTTTCAAAAGCCTGAGAATGGATGTTATCCAACTTCGAGAAGAGTTCTTTCCAGTGATCGCAATAGGTGCGGTCTGGAAGTCCAGATGGAAAACTAGTGGGAAAATAAGCCTCTTTCCGGAACACCAACGTATAAGGAGCATATCCGGTGGATTCGTGAACATTGATGTTGTAGGAAAACACAGCGAATATCAGCCAATCGTCCCAGTCCCTAGCTCCCTCGAATAATCTAATATATTCGATGAGAGATTGATGACTTCTCTCTAAGGAATCAAGGCTTTGTGGGTGGTAACCAGAAGATTGTATTTTTCGGATTTTAAAGATTCGACAAAGTGTTTTGATTACCCTACTGATTAATTTTCGTCCCTGGTCCGTGTGAATAGTTTTGGGGCCCCCATACCTGGCAATGAATTCCTCGCCAAGTGCACGAGCATTTGTAACAGAGTCGGTATCTTTGAGGGTAAGTGCATCCGAATACTTAGAGAAATTGCACTGAATAGTCAAGATATGAGTATTTCCTTGGGGGGTAGTGGGAAGTGGTCCCACTAAATCTATCTGGATTTTTTTCAAACGGTTCCTTGGGGGCATCGGTTATGATCATCGGTATGCGAGTTCCCCTCATTTCTTTGACAATTTTTACATTGTCCAACAATTCGTTTACAATCTTCTTTCATATTTTCCCAATAGAAATTTGATCTGATAGCCCAATAAGTTTTAGAGGTTCCTTTATGTCCTCCCGCAATTGACTCGTGGTACTCTTTAATTATTCCCTTCCTTTCATTTTCATCAGGAATAATTATTTCGCCAGTACAAATCATTGCGGTTAGACCTGATCCTTTAAAATGCTGTCTAATAATTTGCTCAAAGGTGGTCAAGCTTAATTCTAGGAGATTATTTCCTGTCTTGGAGATTTTTACACTGGTCACGCCCAGGGTCTCCATGGCTTTCCTCAGAGCAAGAACAGAGGCTGATAAGTTGTTTATGAGCAACTGTTCATCTCGTTGATTCTTAACCATCAAACTGAAAACATATCTTCCTCTCTTATTGAAGGTTATTATTTCCCCAAGCTTGACAACCTCAGCACGCAAATCTTTAGGTGAAGCCGTCCGACCCTTATTAATTCATCATTAATTTCAGACTGTAAGGATCCGTCAAGCGAGGCAAAATGAGCTATTGGTCCCTTCCCCATCCATAACTTATCTTTGCCGTAAATAATACTGGTCTCGATTAAAGTAAAAACTTGAGCTATTCTGATACCACTCTGGAGTCTATCATCGGGATCCAAGATCCTCTGTTCAGTCACACAGCCTACAGGCACAATAGATCCCTCATCGGAATCAATTAAGATTCTCTTCTCACGCACACAGCCTCCGGGCACAATAGGTCCCTCATCGGAATCAATTAAGATTCTCTTCTCAGGCATACAGCCTCCGGGCACAATAGGTCCCGCATCAAAATCAATTAGGATTCTCTTTTCAGGCACACAGCCTCCGGGTACAATAGGTCCCGCATCAGAATCAATTAAGATTCTCCTTTCAGGCACGCAGCCTCCGAGCACAATAGGTCCCGCATCAGAATCAATTAAGATTCTCTTTCCAGGCACACAGCCCTCAGGCACCACGCCTGAACCACAGACACCTGATTTTTCTTGGCTAGTACTTTTCAGATACTCCAGAATCTCATTTTCTCTAACATTCGACAAAGGGTTTCAGTCCAATCTACCTCTTCGGCAACTAGATTCGTTTCTTTTTCTGTTTCAGCTGAGATACAGAATACATGTTCGCGATCTGCAGTTATCGAAACAAATTTCTCGTCAATCAGCTCAAGAGGTTGAAAGTCTTCCAACTTGCCGATAGGATTTCTTGATAAAGCATCTGCGTTTCTATTTATTTTTCCGGGTTTATACAAGACCACAAAGCTAAACTCGCCCAGCTTGACCTTCCACCTCCCGAGTCTGGAAACAGGGTCCTTTAAATTAAGAAGCCACACCAGGGGTCGGTGGTCTGTTACCAAAGTGAAACGCCTTCCACATAGATAAGGTCTAAAATGACGGATACAGAAAACAGCTGCTAACAATTCTTTCTCAATTGTAGAATAATTCAACTCAGCCTTGTTCAAAGTTCTCGAAGCGAATAAGGCTATTGGCAAATCTTTGCCAATTTCACCCTGGCTAAGAACTCCAGCTACAGCATAATTGGAAGCATCTGTTGTTAAGAGAAAAGGCTTAGCAAAGTCAGGATACTGGAGAATGGGTTCTGATCAAAATTATGTCCCTTAAAATTTCGAAAGCTCTTTGTGCAGCATCTGTCCAAATAAAACGGACTTTATCTTCAAGTAAGTATGTCAATGGTTTTGCAGTCTTAGCAAAGTTACGGATGAATTTCCTGTAATATCCTATTAACCCTAAGAACTGTTTAATATTTTTCTTGGTTTTTTGTTTCTGCCATTTCATTAAACTATCAGGCTTATTTTTATAAATTGTTTTCTTTCAAAAACATGTTTTAATTTTTATTATTGCTATATCTCACAATATTTTTAATAAATATTTGATATAGAAATACATATTTGCAGAAGAAAGTTTAAATCTAGTTTGAACGTTTGGTTCCGTTAACTGTGTTAAATGACCTAACCTCAACCTGACATGAGTTCGCAAGCGCATACGTGTTTGTGAAACTTTCAAACGCTTCAGAAACTTTGGTCCCATGAAACGTTTAATTGTTTCATGAAACTTTCAATGTGTCGCCATTTTTTTGGACATAGTTTAGGGGGAGGGGGACGTATGCTAAAATGTAAAGGAGTTCGCCTCGTTTTGAGTGGAATATCTGCTAGATATTTTTGATTGGTGGGTTATTCATGATTCAAAATTACTGCCAAGAAGCCAGCACCAATCAAAAATTTCAAAAAGATATTCCACTCAAAACGAGGCGTACTCCTTTATAATTCAGCGAACCTCCTCCCCCAAACTATGTTCGAAAATTCGAGGTTCATTTTTCATTCGAACGCGTTTTTCATTCCTTACTATTACTCCATGGATTACATGTTACATTTCGGGCATGATCCTCAGGCATACTCGACCGTACTCGGCCATAGAGTTCTTAAATTCTCGAGAATTTAAGTTTTGGTTATATAACGGAGAATATGACAGAATTTACAAGAATTTAAAAGAATTTAAGAATTTATTATTTGTAACAATATTGTTATTGTTGACTTTATTCACATAGTTATGTATAAGTTATTTACTTATATTAATATATTTATAAATAAAGAAAAAAACATAGAAGAAGTTTTACTGTTAAAATATTAAAATTTTGAGTTGTAATTTATCTAAATTTGAATTTACCGCCAATGTATCGAACATTGAATTGAAATTTGAGGTTATGTTGACTTCGGATCAGTCTCATAAATTCTCAAAGAATTTATCCGGCGAACACAGATATTTCAAGATATGACGTCAGCTGACAAGATGTCTGCACGCTGAAGGCCAAGCAATAGGGAAGTTTACCAGAAGCCAGGTAGCGTTTTGAAGATTCACATCTTTCGTTGAAAATTTTAAAATTTAAGTGAAAATTATTTCTTTTCTCGTTGAAAATTTATTAAATGAAAATATTCCATTTTTGATTGAAAATTTATCTTTTTTTGTTGAAAAATGATTTCTTTGGTTGAAAATTATCTATTTTTTCGAAAATTCGTTTTTACTTTGCCTGAAAATTTATATTTTTTAGTCGAAAATTCATCTTGTTCTTAGTCGAAAATTTTTCTTCTTGTTTCAAAATTCATCTATTTTAGTTAAATCTTCATTTCTATGGCTGAAAATTGGAACTACTGTGTTAAAGATTTGTTTTTCTTTTTTTGGTTAAAAATTAATTTCTCTAACTTTTTTGTTGAAAATTAATTAAATGAAAACTTAAAGATTCGATTTTTGGTTGATTTTTTTTAGTTGACCAATAAACCGTTTGGTTAAAAATTCATGTATTATTTAATTGAAAATTCGTTTATTTCCGTTGAAAAATATTCTTTTTGGTTAAAAATTCGCCCTTTTGTTGAAAAATCATTTCTTTGGCTGAAAATTTAACTATTATTTAAAATAATTCGTTTTTCTTTTGCTTGAAAATTAATCTTTTTTAGTTGAAAATTAATCTACTTTGGTTAAAATTCATTTCTGTGGTTGAAAATTTAACTACTTTAATGAAAATTTGTGTTTTTTTTTGGTTGAAAATTAATTTTGTAAATTGAAATCTTAATTATATATATACTGAAATTTTCAGTTGAAAATGTTTTCTATTTGAGTTGAAAATTCGTCTTTTTGGTAGAAACTTATTTGATTGAAAATTCATCTTTCGGGTTAAGAATTCATTTATTTGGTCAAAAATTTGTTTTATTTTTGGTTCAAAATTATTTGTATACTGAAAATTTATCTTTTTTAGTTCAGAATTCTACTATGTGGTTGAATATTCATATATTTTGTTGAAAATTCTTTTTTTTTTTTTAATACTATTCCTTTTGTTTGTAAATTCATTTCTTTGGTAAAAAATGTAAACATTTTGTTAAAAATTCGATTTTGTTTGGTTCAAAATTAATTTTTTTTTAACTGATAATTTAGCAGTTCCATTTTTGGTTACAAATTTATCTTTTTAGTTAAAAATTAATTTCTTTCATTGAAAATTGAACTATGCCGTTGAAAATGTATCGTTGTTGGTAGACAGTTATTCTTCTTGTGTAAAAATTCATCTACTTTGGTTATTGTAAATAATTCTTTTTTTCCAATTTAATAAAAAAATAAAGTTTTGTCCTAATTTTTAAATAGATAAGAATATTATTTATTTTTTAATACTGTGAAAATATTAGCTTAAAAAACTGGAAATTTTGCTTAGAACACAAAGTTAATTTTCCGGTTAATATTAACAGTGATGTCATATTAATATTAATATATATATATATATATATATATATATATATATATTGTATATATAATTAAATGTTTAAAATATATACTTAATAACATTTCTTAAATATTTTTAATTTTCCCGCCTCAATGTTTGTAACTTTACAACTATATAACAACTTATATCCAAGTAAATTTATTGTAAAAAAACGTTTTTTTCAAGTTAGGAAAAAAAAGTTATATCCGATCCGATTGTTATTAATGTTTGGCCCTCGGCTTGAAGACATCTTGAATTTCCCCCACCTAATCTGAAATTCCTAATTCTGGGTCAAGGTCATCGTCATGGTAATAAACTTGTTTTGCAGGAAACAGCTGATCAGATCAGCTGGATCCTGGATCAGCTGTTAAATTCGTGGCTAACGGGCCGCGTCTTTTTAAACTGCGCATGTAACGAAAAGCGCGGGTCTATTTGAAATCAATAAATACTATTAATAATAATACAGATAAATATTCAAAACACATTTTCCTTTTAAAAAATTAATTAAGTTGAATCTAATAAGCACCTAATTTCTTTAAATAATTTATTATTAATGTAATATTAGAAGTTTATACCTTGTAATTTTAAATAGACCCGCGCTTTTCGGTGCATGCGTAGTTGAAAAAGTCGTGGTCCGTTGGCATACATTTTAAGAAGACAAAAAAAGACTTAAAAATGTATTAAATGTATTACTCTCAAATATACGTATATCTGACGAAAGTTCTGCATTCTAATTTTTTGTGTAAGCATTAACTAATAATTTTCATTTGTTTATTTTTCGTGTAAATGCACGAAACTCATTAATTTAAGCTTACATTTTTAAGTACAATTAAAAAAAAATTATAATATATCGGTTATATCGAACTTTATTATTTTGAAGTGTGTTGAAACTCCCACGTGGAAAGTTAACCTCAAAGGTCTTAATTTACCGAGTGTCTAAAGTTACGCGGAATACGCGGAATAAAGATGGCCGAAAACTGGCGACGGTCTGGGATTGGTGGAAAACCAATCCCTTTTCCAGCTCTGCCAATAAAACTTTCCAGGTTTGGCGTAGGTATAGCCGCAGCCTTTAATTTATTTCGCATAAGAAAAAAAGACGTTTTTGTAAATTTTAAACAGAATCGTCCATATAAGTTTAATCGAGTTGAAACTCGACATTTCTCTTCACAATTAGCCATAGAATACGAATAAAATTTTACTTTTTAAATATCACCCCCATAAGTATGTTTTATGGGGTCCCAAAAAAAATCCATATGTGAAAAATTGGGTTTTGCGAGTTTATGGTGCTAAATATGACTATTTTCCGGTTTTTAAAATACAAATTATTTCCAATACATAAAACGCTACTTTTGACTAATAATTAGATGTTGAAATAAATTGTTTAAACAATTTATTATTGTTTTTATTAATTTTATCCGGCGGTGTAGTCCTAAAAGCAAAAGAGGCGTGGTACTTTCCATGAACTACGTTACCATTTTAAGGGGGGGGGGGTCTAAAATATATGATTTGCAACAGGAGGGGGGGGGGAGTTAAAAGTGAAAATAATGTTACGAACTAAATAACATTTAAAGCTTAAACCCAGTAACAAAATCCAACTATATTTTTGGGTAAAAGTTAATTTTTTTTATTGAAAATATTTTTTTAACTGAATATTCAAGTATTCCAGTTTTTGTCGAAAATTTAACTTTTTGGGTTAATTTTTTATTTTCTTGGTTGAAAATTCATCTGTTTGGTTGAAAATTGATCTATTTCGTTAAAAATTAAACTATTAGATTTAATGTTCCTTTACAAATTTAAAATTTGGTTGAAAATTTACGTGTTTTCGTTGAAAATTTATGTTTTTTGGTAGAAAATTAATCTTTTCGGTTTACAATTAATTTCTTTAGTTGAAAATTAGTTTTTTTAAATTGAAAATTAATTTTTTAAACTGATTTTTAAGCATTCCAATTTTGTCTGAAATTTATCTTTTTTGATAGACATTCAATCTTCTGTGTTGAAAATTCATCGGTTTGATTCAAAATTTATTTATTTCGTTAAAAAATTCATTTCTCTGTTTGAAAATTAAACTATTAGGTTAAAAATTCGTTTAAAAATTCAAAATTTTGTTAAAAGTGCATTTATTTGGTTGAAAATTATTCTTTTCGGTTTAAAATTGATTTCTTTAGTTTAAAATTAGTCTTTGTATTGAAAATTAATTTTTTTTAACTGAATATTTAAGTATTCCATTTTTTGTCTGAAATTTATCTTTTTTGATAGACATTTAATCTTCTTGGTTGAAAATTCATCTTTTTGGTTTAAAATTCATTTCTTCAGTTAAAAATTAGTTTTTAAAAATTGGAAATTAATTTTTTTATATGAAAATTGAAGTATTCTATTTTTTGTTTGAAATTTATTTTTTTTATTGGATTTTTAATCTTCTGGGTTGAAAATTCATCTTTTTGGATGAAAATTTATATATTTCGTTGAAAATTCATTTCCCTGGTTGAAAATTAAACTATTAGGTTAAAGATTCAAAATTTGGTTGAAAATTGATTTATTTGGTTGAAAATTAATTTTTGTGGTTGAAAATTCATTTCTTCGGTAGAAAATTATTTTTTTCTATTGAAAATTAATTTTTCTATTAGTTTTCCGAACAGAAAATTAAAGTATTCCATTTTTTTCGAAAATTTATCTTCTTTGATGGGCATTTAATTTTTTCGGTTGAAAATTCATCTCTGGTTTAAAATTGATCTATTTCGTAGAAAATTCATCTATTTTGTTGAAAATTTGTCTTTTTTTTTGTAGAAAATGCATATTTTTAGGTTGAAAACTCAATTTTTTGTCAAAAATCCACTTTTGGTTTGAAAACTGGATGACATTTTTTTTCTTTATTGACTGAAAAATAGTTTTTTTTTTAAACTCAACTCTTTTGTTGAAAATTTCTCCTTCTGGTTTGAAAATTAGTCTGTCTTTGTTAAGGATTCAAATAATTTGTGGAATATTCGTATTTTTTCGTTTAATTCGACCGTTTTTTATTGAAAATTGAAATATTCTGGGCGGAAATGTCAACTTTTTGATAGTTATTAATTATTTTAATTGAAAATATAATTCTTCCATTTTTGATTAAAAATTTATCTTTTTGAGTTGAAAACTCAAATATATTGTGTTTGAAAAGTGTTTAGAAACAAAAATTTACTGTAAATTTACCTATTCCATTTTTGGTTAAAAATTGATTTTTTTTTTATTTGAAAATTAATGTATTTGTTTTTAATCGTCTTTTTTTGTAGAAAATTCATCGTTTTGGTTGAAAATTCAACTATTTGGTGAAAATTTCATCTATATTAGGAATTTGAAGTTTAAATTGAATTTAATTAAACCCACTTTAATTTTATCTAAATATGCACTGAATTTTAAGTATAAGAAGTTAAATTATTTTTTTTTTTAATTATAATTCAAATTCATTGACTTTAGGGATACATTCAAGAAATGATTAATTATGTTTTTAGTATTTTTTAATTATCTAACTAATCGTTAATGATAATATATTTAAGAATATCTTGTTATAAAATATAGTCAAAGCTTTCTAAATTAGAAATATTTATTGAATTTCTAAAAATTGAAAAAAAATATTTTTAATAACTATGCGAAACTGTATACATATTCCGAGTCGATTGTTCTAAAAAATGCGAATTTGAATGTTTAACTAAATTCATTCAGTACTCAAATTTCTGAAAAATATACTTTCATACATCAGATTGAACAAAAAGATCTAATTTCCATCCTATTTTTTGTACGAAATTGTACTTTAAAAAATATATATTTTCTTCAAACTTTTACAATAGATTCAAATTTTCAGGTTCAGGATTATCAGTTCCTAAATTCGACATCTAAAAAAAATGCAAAAGGTCAATCCATCACAAATATTGTCAGAGTTTTTCCCAAACTCTTGTTTCATTTGTCAGACGACAGACAGATTAAAAAGATGCAGCTGCTGCAACATGATATCCTACTGTGGACCGGAACATCAAAAGGAGCATTGGCCTGAGCACAAACAATTCTGTAGAGAAATTTGGATCCTGAAAAGAGAACATGCCGTTTCACATCTTTATCAAAATCTTCAAGGCCTCGATTTGGAAACCTGGAATCTGCAAAGAGATCTTTTACTCGAGGAAGTAGAAGAACGTCTAGGCCGCGAAGTTACCTTCCACGAGCTAGATGTCCTCATGTTTCCTCGAGTTTGTTTCGTCTGTCACGAAGCCAGACAAGATGAATTAAAAAACTGTCCTGGTTGTCCAGCTGCCAGTTTTTGCAATGAACATCCAAGAAGTCCTTTACACGATGCAGACTGTCACAAACTAAGGAAAATCCACGAGATGAATATGGAAGCTGATCCTGCGAAACGACTGATGCTGATGGAAGTCATCGTGCCCATCATAACTCATCTCCAGGTCAAGAAATCTTCAGATCTACCTGATTCTATGCAAGAATTTCTGGATCGACACGCCAAACCTGGAATGAACTTTTCCGAAAACGAGATGATCTTCATGTCGGACTTCTGTGACGAACCACTAACTGTCTTCAATACTCTGAAGAAGTTGAACTACTCTCATTCTGATATAATCATCCACATCGAAGGTATGAGATCAACATCGAAGACAATCGATACTTCAAAATACTGGGAGGTTCTTTTCCACTTGCTGCCGACTTTAAGAAAAATTAAAATCGTATTTGTGGATGTTGACTCTGCTTGTCACATAGGGATAACTCTCTGCCAAAACTGCCGCTCGATGAATAAATTGTTGTCAGTAGAAACGACTACATTACCTTACCTGGAATACATCAAGAAGAAAGAGTTCGAAAAACCGAGTCTTGTTGTGTTCTTTAATCTTGAGGTTGAGACAATAATTGATAATGATTTTCTCATATCCTTACAACTGAAGCTCGTGAGATGCAGTGAATTAAATTCTACTTTAGTGTTTACAACCAACAGAAAGAGGGAACACATCTTTCTAAAGAAAATCCTAAAATCTTCTTTGAGAAATTTCAACACCTGCTACGAGGGACTCAACATGTTCGGAACTCTATCCTATTTGAGGCACTGGGATGGAGGTCTTTGTTTGCAGAATAATTTTTTGATTGTGATCAATCCAGAAGAGAGTGAAGATTGTTCTCCTGATTGTTTCTACGCTGCCTATTGTGCTCTCTGTTTTTCTGAAGATGCTTCTGAAGTGTGTGGAAGCTGCAAGATGATTTTTTATTGTGGAAAGGCTCATCGAGATGAGGATCTGCCTTGTCATGAAGAACTTTGTGAGGTTGTTTCGGGAATGCTAGATGAATATGGAATTCCAAATCTTTTTGATGAGTTGGCAACTCCAGATCCGGAAAAGTGGTTGAGAGTTAAGATCGATTTGATGCTGGAAGTGAAGACAAAACTTGGAAGAGAGCTTATGGATTATGAGAAGGAGATGTTCCTTTATCCGAAAACCTGTTTCGTTTGTCATGAAAGTAACTTGGATTTGTTGAGAAATTGCAAGTGTGGGGTGAGTTTTATTTTATTTTTTTTTTGGCTTTAATCAAGGAGGCTACCTTACGCCCTTCTTTAGAAGGATTTCTCCTTCGAAGTCCTTCCCACAATTCGTAATGTTCTTATTTTTAGTCATAATGGGAATTATCCTTTAATTTGATTTATTTACTTACTTATTTATTTAATTTTATCTACTAGAAAGAAATTCCCTGAAAATTCCAGGTTTTGCCTGGTATCTCAAGTTTTTCCTAGGTGTAATTTTTCATAGTACCAAATAGTTGAATTTCCATCTAAAACAGATCCACTTTCAAAAAAATAGTTGAATTTTGAACTAAAAAAGAATAGTTTTCAACAAAAAATGGAATAGTTATTAATTTTCAGCTAAAAAAAATAATTTTCCACAAAAAAGAAACAAATTTGCAAACAAAGTGATGAATTTTCATATAAAATGATGAATCTTCAACTGGAATAGATTAATTTTAAACTAAAAAGATGAATTTTTAACAAAAGAGTTTAACTTTCAACCAAGTGGTTTTATTATCAAACAAAAAGATGAATATTCAATTAAAATAATAAATATTTAACGGGAATACTTGAATTTTCAACCAAAAAGATGAATTTTCAACCAAGTAGTTGACTTTAACTAAAAAAGAATAATTTTCAACTCAAAGTGGAACAGGTAAATTTACATTGAAAAAAATTAATTTTCAACCAAACTGATGAATTTTCCAGTAAAACTGGAATAGTTAAATTTTGTACAAAAAAGATCAAATTTTCAATTGAAATGATGAATTTTTAACTGGAATAATTAAGTTTTCAACCAAAAATCTTATTTTGAACCAAGAAGATTAATTTCCACCAAAAAGACGAATTTTCAACAAAAGAAATTAATTTTTAACTTTAATGATGAATTTTCAATTAAAATGATTAATCTTCAACTAGAATAACTGAATTTTCAACCAAAAAGATGAAATTTCAAACGTGAAGATTAATTTCTACCAAAAAAGACGAATTTTCCATTAAAAAATATCATTTTTACACAAAAAATTGAATCGTTCAGTTTTTAGTTAAAAAATTAATATTCAACGAAAGAGATGAATTTTCAACTAAAATAATGGAATATTCAACTGGAGAAGTTACATTTTCACTTTAAAAAAAATTAATTTTCAGTCGAAGAAAAAAATAATTTTCAACAAAATATCCCATTTTTCAACCAAAGAGATGAATTTTCAACCAAGTTGTTGACTTTAACTAAAAAAGAATAATTTTCAACTCAAAGTGGAACAGGTAAATTTACATTGAAAAAAATTAATTTTCAACCAAACTGATGAATTTTCCAGTAAAACTGGAATAGTTAAATTTTGTACCAAAAAAATAAAATTTTCAATTGAAATGATGAATTTTTAACTGGAATAGTTAAGTTTTCAACCAAAAATCTTATTTTGAACCAAGAAGATTAATTTCCACCAAAAAGATGAATTTTCAACAAAAGAAATTAATTTTTAACTGAAATGATGAATTTTCAACTAAAATGATGAATCTTCAACTAGAATAATTGAATTTTCAACCAAGAAGATGAAATTTCAACCGAGAAGATTAATTTCTACCAAAAAAGACGAATTTTCGATTAAAAAATATAATTTTTACACAAAAAATTGAATCGTTCTGTTTTTAGTTAAAAAATTAATATTCAACGAAAGAGATGAATTTTTAACTAAAATAATGGAATATTCAACTGGAATAGTTACATTTTCAATTTAAAAAAAATTAATTTTCAGTCACAGAAAAAAAGAATTTTCAACAAAATAACCCATTTTTCAACCAAAGAGATGAATTTTCCATTAAAATTAAGATACTTTAACTGAAAAAAAAATAATTTTTAACAAAAGTGTTTAACTTTAAACCAAGTAATTGAAGTCTTCAAAAATGGAATAGTTACATTTTTAGGTAGAAAATTTAATTTTCTATAAGAAAAAAATGCAACCAAAGTGAAGAGTTTTCATCTCAAATTATGAATCTTCAACTAAAATAGATGAATTTTAAACCAAAAAGATTAATTTATTTATACAAAAAAAACGAATTTTCAACTAAATACATGAATTTTTAACCAAATAAAAAAATTAAATTAATAAAAAAATGAATAAATTAAATAATTAAATAAATGATAAATAAATAAATCTTTATCTGGAACAATTGAGTTTTCAACGAAAAAGATCAATTTTCAACCAAGAAGATTAATTTTCTACCAAAAAGACCAAATTTTAAACAAAACACATGAATTTCCAACCAGATACTTGAAATTTGAACTAAGAACGATCAATGTAGAATAATTACATTTTCAGTTAAAACAATTAATTTCAAACCAAAAAAAAAAGAACGAATTTACAAAAAAAAGTAAAATGCAGTAATATAAAGCTACATTTACAAATGAAGAATCATTGGAGTCAAATTTTGGAAATTTTAAAAATTCAAAATGGCGAATCCAATATGGAGGACAAAGAATTCACAAATAAGTCCCGTGAATTCAAAATGGGTCCTCGTGGGTTTTTTTTCGTCGTTTATTACGAATCTGAAGTAAAAATTCAAAAATTCAAAATGTTGAATCCAATATGGTGGACCAAAAATAAAAAATTGGTCCCATGGCTTCAAAATGGGTCCTCAGGGATTTTTTGGGTATTTGATTATGAAATTGGAGTCAAATTTTGGAAATTTAAAAAATTCAAAATGGCGAATCCAATATGGAGGACAAAGAATTCACAAATAAGTCCCGTGAATTCAAAATGGGTCCTCGTGGGTTTCGTTCGTCGTTTATTACGCATCTGAAGTAAAAATTCAAAAATTCAAAATGGTGAATTCAATATGGTGGACAAAACATTTAAGAATAAGTCCCGTGGCTTCAAAATGGGTTTTTGGAGTTTCTGGGGGTCCCTGATTACGAATATGAAGTCGAAATTACAAAATTCAGAAAGGCGGATCCAATATGACGGCCAAAAAATAAAAAATTGGTCCCATGGCTTCAAAATGGGTACTCAGGGATTTTTTGGTTATTTGATTATGAAATTGGAGTCAAATTTTGGAAATTAAAAAAATTCAAAATGGCGGATCCAATATGGAGGACAAATAATTTTAAAGTAAGTCCCGTGAATTCAAAATGTGTTCTCGTAGGTTTTGTTCGTCGTTGATTACGAATCTGAAGACAAAATTAAAAAATTAAAAATGGCGAATCCAATATGGTAGACAAACAATTTAAAAATAAGTCCCGTGGCTTCAAAATGGGTTTTCGTTTTTTTTGTGTGTCGCTGATTACGAATATGAAATCATAACAAAATGGCGGATTCAATATAAGCGCCAGAAAATAGAAAATTGGTCTCATATGGCTTCAAAATGCGTCCTCAGGGTTTTTTTTTGTCATTGATTATGAATTTGGAATCAAATTTTGGAAATTTAAAAATTCAAAATGGCGGATATAATATGGAGGACCACTCATTTTAAAATAAGTCCCTTGAATTCAAAATGGGTTCTCGTGGGTTTTGTTTTGTCGCTGATTAGGAATTTGAAAACAAAATTCCAAAACTCAAAATGGCGGATACAATATAACCGCCCAAAAATAAAAAAATTGGTCCCGTGGCTTCAAAATGGATTTTCGTTTTTTTTTTGTCGCTTATTACGAATATGAAATCATAACAAAATGGCAGATCCAATGTAAGCGCAAAAAAAATAGAAAATTGGTCCCATGGCTTCAAAATGGGTCCTCAGGGGTTTTTTGGGTAATTAATTATTATGAATTTGGAGTCGAATTTTGGAAATTTAAAAAACTCAAAATGGCGGATACAATATAACCGCCCAAAAATTAAGAAATGGGTCCCTTGGCTTCAAAATGAGTCCGCAGGATTTTTTTGGGTCGTTGATTATGAATTTGGAATCAAATTTTAGAAAATTCAAAAATTCAAAATGGCGGATCCAGTATGGAGGACCACACATTTTAAAATAAGTCCCTTGAATTCAAAATGGGTTCTCGTGGGTTTTGTTCTGTCGCTGATTAGGAATCTGCAAACATAATTCCAAAACTCAAAATGGCGGATACAATATAACCGCCCAAAAATTACAAAATTGGTCCCGTGGCTTCAAAACGGGTTTTCGTTTTTATTTTTGGGTCGCTGATCGAATATGAAATGAAAACAAAATGGCGGATTCAATATGACGGCCAAAAAATTAAAAAAATTGGTCTCGTGGCTTCAAAATGGGTCCTCAGGGGTTTTTTGAGTAGCTGATTATGAAACTGGAGTCAAATTTTCAAAGTGGGTTCTCGTGGGTTTTGTTCGTCACTGATTACGAACCTGAAGACAAAATTCCTAAACTCAAAGTGAAGGATACAATATAGCCGCCCAAAAATAAAAATATTTGTCCCGTGGTTTCAAAATGGTTCCTCAGGTTTTTTTGGGTCGTTGATTATGAATTTGGAATCAAATTTTGGAAAATTAAAAAATTCAAAATGGCGGCCTAATAAGAAGGACAAAGAATTTTAAAATAATTCCCGTGATTTCAAAATGAGTTCTCGTGGGTTTTGTTCGTCGCTGATTACGAAGCTGAAGACAAAATTCTAAAACTCAAAATGGCGGATACAATATAGCCGCCCAAAAATTAAAAAATTGGTCCCGTGACTTCAAGATGGGTTTTCGGGTTTTTTTTTGTGTCGCTGACTACGAATATGAAATCAAAACAAAATGGCGGATCCAGTATGATGGCCAAAAATTAAAACAATTTTCCCATGGCTTCAAAATGGGTCCTTAGGGGTTTTTTGTGTCACTGATTATGAATTTGGAGTCAAATTTTGGAAATTTAAAAAACTCAAAATGGCGGATCCAATATGGGGGACAAAGCATTTCAAAATAAGTCCCGTGATTTCAAAATGAGTTCTCGTGGGTTTTGTTCGTCGCTGATTACGAATCTGAAGACAGAATTCTAAAACTCAAAAAGGCGGATACAATATTGCCGCCCAAAAATTAAAAAATTGGTTTCGTGGCTTCAAAATGGGTTTTCGGTTCTTTTTTGTGTCGCTGATTACGAATATGAAATCAAAACAAAATGGCGGATCCAATATGACGGCCAAAAAATAATTTCCATTGCTTCAAAATGGGTCCTCAGTTGTTTTTTGGGTCGCTAATTTTGAATTTGGAGTCAAATTTTGGAAATGTTTAAAATTCAGAATGGCGGATCCAATATGGGAAACAAAAAATAAAAAATAAGTCCTCTGAATTCAAAATAGGTTCTCGGGGGTTTAGTGGGTCGCTGAAAAATTCAAATTGGCGGATCTAATATGGTCGTAATATTTTTTTTTAAATTGGTCCCGCGGCTTCAAGATGGGTCCTCGGGGGATTTTTGTGTCGCAGAATTCGAATCTGAAATGAAAATTCCAAATTTAAATAGGTGGATCCAATTTGGCGGACAAATAATCAAAAAATATGTTTTTTATCCGCCATTTTGAAATGTTGTATTTTGTCTTCAGATTCATAATCAGCGGCCCAAAAAACCCCTGAGGACTCATTTTGAAGCCACGAGACCAATTTTCTAATTTTTTGGCAGCCCTATTGTATCCGCCATTTTGAATTTTGGAATCTTGTCTCCAGATTTGTAATAAGAGACCCAAAAAAATCCCGAGGATCCATTTTGAAGCCACAGGACATATTTTTACATTTTTTGCCCGCCATATTGGATCCGCTATTTTGAACTTTGGAATTTGAATTTATATTTACGCAATTTTAAGTTCTTGCAGGTTTATTTATTTTATTTCTAAGAATCTCAATATAAGAGTTAAATTTTGGACGTGAAAAAATATTTTTTATTTCGATTTGGGCTCCTCCAAGCTTGTTTGTCTTTAATTGGAACCATTTAAGATTCTGCACATTTTTTAAAACTTAAAACCTTTTATAGTTGCGCAATTTTAAGAAAAGTAATGAATTTACAAAATCTTAAAATTTCTTTTTCAAATTGTGATTGAAAATGTGTTAACTAAAAAGCAATCATTTCTTTGGTTGGAAATTTAACTATTATGTTGAAAATTCGTTATTTTTAGTTAAAAAATATTTTTTTTTCTACTGAAAATTTAACTATATTTTAAGTTGAAAATTTATTTGTTTTATGTGAAAATTCATCTATTTTGTTAAAAAATTCTTTTATGGTAGCAAATTCACTTTTTGGCTAAAAATTCGACATTTTAGTTTAGACTTTTCTATTTTCATTAATTGAAAAATCTTTGTTCGTTGAAAATTAAACTTTTTTGTTGTAAATTCAATAATTATGTTAAAAAGTCATTCTTTTTGGTTGAAAATGCAATTGTTTTGTTGAAATTTTTTTTTTATTGAAAGCTCATTCATTTTGGTAGAAATTGTATCATTTTTTCTTAAAAATCAAAACTGTTTGGTTGAAAATTTATCTGTTTTGGTTTTGAATTCAACTATTTTGCTGAAAATTCGCCTTTTTTGGTTGAATTAGATTCTTAGGTGTAAAATTAAAATCTTTTTTGTTCCAAATTTAACTATTTTGTTGAAAATTCGTTTTTTTTGTTGAAAATCATTTTTTTACCTGAAAATTTAACTGTTCCATAATTGGTTGAAAATTTATCTTCTTTAGTTGAAACTTTAACTGTGTGATGAAAATTTGTTTAAAAATTAATTTCTTTCGCTCAAAATTTAACTTTTATGTTAAGAATTCTATCAATTAAAATATTTGGTTAAAGCTTCAGGTATTTTATTAAATATTGATCTTTTTTGGCAGAAAATTGATTTTTTTCGTTGAAAATTGATTTCATTGGTTGAAAATTAGTTTTTTTTTAACTTAGATTTAATTTTTTTAACTGAATATTTAACTATTCCATTTTTTGTCGTAAATTTATCTTTTTTATAGACATTTAATCTTCTTGGTTAAGAATTCACCTTTTTGGTTGAAAATTTATCTATTTCGTTGAAAGTTTATTTTATTTGGTTGAAAATTAATTTTTTTACTGCCAATTTAACTATTTTATTTTAAGTTGAAAATTGATCTGTTTTACTCGTAAATTCAACCATTTGGTTGAAAATTAGTGTTTTTTGGTATAAAAGTAATCTCATTAGTTGGAATTTCATCTTTTTGGTTTAAAATTATTTTTTATAACTGAAACTTTATTTTTTCTATTTTTGGTGAAAAATTTATCTTTTTTAGTTGAAAATTCATGTATTTTGTTGAAAATTTGTCTTTTTTGGTAGAAAATTAATCTTTTGGATTGAAAATTTAACTATTCCATTCAAAATAATTTTTTGGGTTAAAGCTTGATAATTTTAGTTAATAATTAATTTCATTAACTGAAAATTGAACTATTCCATTTTTTCTGACATTTTTTTTTTTTTCAAATGTAACCTTTTTGATTGAAAATTAATATGTTTGGTTGAAAATTTTACTATTTCCATGGAAATTAATTTTATTTGTTTGAAAATTTATTTGCAGACTGAAAATTTAACTATTCTTTTCTTTGGTAGAAAATTCATGTATTTTGTTGAAAATTTGTCTTTTTTGGTAGAAAATTCATCTTTTAGGTTGAAAATTCCACTATTTGGTTAAAAATTCTTTTTTTTTTTAAATCAAGGATTCATCAGTTTAGTTAAAAGGTTGAAAATTATTTGTTTTTTCAAATTGAAAATGTAACTATTCCATTTTTGTTTGAAAATTGATCTTTTTTAGTTAAAAATTCAATTACTTTGTTGAAAATTTTTCTTTTTTGGGTTAAAAATTCATATTTTTGGGTTGAAAACTCAACTGTTTTGCAATAAATTCGTCTTTTTGGCTTGAAATATAGTTTATTTTTTTTTTATTGACTGAAAAGTATTTCTTGATTGAAAATTCGTAAAAAATTGAAAATTTTGGTGGTGAGGATTCCACTAATTGGTTTAAAATCCGTATTTTTTGGCTTAATTAAATCGTTTTTAAATCGATAATTAAAATATTCTGGGTAGAAATATCAACTATTACACTTTTCGTTGAGAATTAATTTTGTTAAATCGAAAATTTCTCACTTTGGTTGACAATTTAACTATTTTCATGAAAATTTCTTTTCTTCTGGTTCATATCAATTGTTTAAACTGAAAATTAAATTTTTCCATTTTCGTGTAAAAACCTATGTTTTTTCACCTTAAAACTCAACTCTTTTTTTACGTATGTCTTACGTAATTGGTAAATGAACCCCTTATAAAATTCTATATGACTATTATCACTAAAAGTGTTCAAAATATATAAAGGAACAATAATTTTTTTCAAAGAAAAATTTTGAGCGGTCAGGGAAAATGAAAAATTAGTCAGAGAAAATTCAGGAAAAGTTAGGTAATTTCGAAATTGGGATTTTAAAGCCACCCTGTTTTGTTTAAATATAACAAGATATCTCAATGTACATAAAATCACACATAGGAAAACCTTATTAGTTATTAATTAGTAGACACCCTGATGTATTTCTGATACTAAAATCGGTTGCAGCTTGTTAAAAAAAAATTCTGAATTATTTAATAAAAAGAATCTGAAAGCTTAAAGTCTTCCGAATTAATCGGTATGATCACTTTTGTCCTAAAAAATGTTTGTCAATAGTTATAGGGCAAAACATAAAAAAAACAGGGTTTCTCGGGTTCTTTTTTCATGTACAGTTTTGTGATGCGAGTGCAGTTTAATAATTAAATTTATGATAAAATAGCTTCTTACACAAGAAATATAATTTTGAATATTTCTTAAGGCCATGTGACGAATGGGTCACGTGGCCGGATTCCTACCTTACCGACACTTTTTTTATTTGTAAACTTATTTTCACACGAATAGCCACATCGAGTTGAAAATTTGGGATAATAAATAAGAAGCACTAAGAAAGGTGGGTCTGGTCCTAAATTTTTATAATTATGAAACAAGTTTTTTTGGTGAATTATTTTTTTTATGAATTATTTTTTTTTGCTTTTTTTATGATTATTAAAATTTAGGACCAGACCCACCTTTCTTAGTGCTTCTTATTTATTATCCCAAATTTTCAACTCAATGTGGCTATTCGTGTGAAAATAAGTTTACAAATAAAAAAAGTGTCGGTAAGGTAGGAATCCGGGCACGTGACCCACTCGTCACATGGCCTTAACTTAATCAGTCTTGGCACGTGGAAGACACAACATGAAAAGTGGTAGAAAAAAGTCAACTTGCTTCTGGAGTTCCTATTGTCATCGAAAGGTTACTTTTTTTCTACTACTTGTCCTGACGTGCCTCCTACACGCCAACACTGATTAAAGTCAGAAATATTAAAAATTATATTTTGTGTGTAAGAGAGATTTTTTTCAAAATTAAATTTATTCAGAAAAAAGATCTTCTCCTTTCGCTCCGCTGGGATTCGAGCGCCAGGTCAACTTATTGCCGGTCAAGTGCTCTAACCACTAAGCTACTAGAGAGATTGGAAAAAAAATCCTTTTTCCGAAACACGCTTTATTTTGCAAGATGTTCTGCTTTAATACAAGTCAATTTTTAGTAGGAATCTGTATTATCATTGGAGATGGTAACGATAAATCAGAAGAGAAATCTTTCCTCACACTGTGAAAATGGAAATCTAGAATATCGATCAAAGTTATCTTCTCTGATACAGAAAATCTTTAACGTCTTCTCAGACCAGATGGAGCTATAAATTGAAAATGTTTCAAAATTAAATTTATTCAGAAAAAAGATCTTCTCCTTTCGCTCCGCTGGGATTCGAGCGCCAGGTCAACTGATTTATGGTCAGGTGCTCTAACCACTAAGCTACTAGAGAGATCGGAAGAAGAATCCTTTTTCTGAAACACGCTTTATTTTGCAAGATGTTATGTTTTAATACAATTCAATAACATTACATAACATAAAAAAACATAACATAAACATAACATCTTGCAAAGTAAAGCGTGTTTCAGAAAAAGGATTCTTCTTCCGATCTCTCTAGTAGCTTAGTGGTTAGAGCACCTGACCGGCAATCAGTTGACCTGGCATTCAGATTCTTTTTATTCAACAATTCAGAGATTTTTTTGAGTGACCTGCATGCAAAAGAAGTGAGGGGTCCCGATTTTACAAGAAGAGGTCCCGAGATGTGCGTCGCTGATCTGACTGGGGCCTTGCAGAATGAAAGTACATCAAAATGAAAGTAAATCATAGTCGAGCGAGGAAAGGGACCGTACTTAAATTACGTAACATCTCAACCCGCGGGGGGGGGTCGAGACATTTTTTTACGATTTGTTACGGTAGGGGGGAGGGGGTCCTTCACTCATGTACGTAATTTTTTCAAATTCGCAAAAACTTTCTCCTGAAGATTATCTTTTTAGTTCAATATTTGAAACTAAGTTTTTTTTAAACAAAGTTTTGGTTAGACTGGTTTAATATGACAGAAATCTTTTTGAGGCCTAATACCAGTATTTTTTATGTTTGATTCAACAGAGGTCTCTGTTATAAAATCGTTGATAAGTAGAGATTCTACTATATCAAAATTCATTTTTATTATGCGAAATTAAATTAAAACGCGAGAAATTAAGTTCTAAAAAATTCACTGCGAACTGGTTTTGAACCAGCAACCAACTCATTACATGTGAGGTGCTCTACCAATTGAGCTATCGCAGTTCACCAGTGAAAATTTCAGAACTTGTATTTCCTTAAATTTTATCGAAATTATTATTTTAGAGATGTTATTATTTTAAGGCCAGTTATTAATTCAATATTTGAAACTAAGTTTTTTTTAAACAAAGTTTCGGTTAGACTGGTTTAATATGATAGAAATCTTTTTGAGGCCTAATACCAGTATTTTTGATGTTAGATGTTAGAACAGAAACTTTGTTTTAAAAAAACTTAGTTTCAAATATTGAATCAATAACTGGCCTTAAAATAATAACATCTCTAAAATAATAATTTCGATCGAAATTAAGGAAATACAAGTTCTGACATTTTCGCTGGTGAACTGCGATAGCTCAAGTGGTAGAGCACCTCACATGTAATGAGTTGGTTGCTGGTTCAAATCCAGTTCGTAATTAATTTTTTAGAATTTAATTTCTCGCGTTTTAATTTAATTGCGCATAATAAAAATTAATTTTGATATAGTAGATTATCTACTTATCAACGATTCTATAACAGAGACCTCTGTTGAATCTAACATCAAAAATACTGGTATTAGGCCTCAAAAAGATTTCTATCATATTAAACCAGTCTAAACGAAACTTTGTTTTAAAAAAACTTAGTTTCAAATATTGAATTAATAACTGGCCTTAAAATAATAACATCTCTAAAATAATAATTTCGATCGAAATTAAGGAAATACAAGTTCTGAAGTTTTCACTGGTGAACTGCGATAGCTCAATTGGTAGAGCACCTTACATGTAATGAGTTGGTTGCTGGTTCAAATCCAGTTCGTAATTAATTTTTTAGAACTTAATTTCTCGCGTTTTTTTTTAATTTCGCACAATAAAAATTAATTTTGATATAGTAGATTATCTACTTCTCAACGATTCTATAACAGAGATCTCTGTTGAATCAAACATAAAAGATACTGGTATTAGGCCTCAAAAAGATTTCTATTATCTTTTTAGTTACAAATTTTATTATTTGGTTGAAAATTAAACAATTTTCTTAAAAAGACATCATTTTTTTTGCAAATTCAACTGTTTTGTTAAAAATTCGTCTTTTTGGGTTAAAAATTCAACTCTTTTCGTATAATATTAAACTTTTGTTTGAAATTCATATTTTGTTGCTGATATATATATACTGAAATATTTTTTGGATAACAAATATTTTTTCTGAAAATTTGTCTTTTTAATTTAAAAGTTCATCTTTTTTTAGTAGAAATATTGCATCTTTCTTGGACAAAAATACAACTGTTTTGTTGAAAATTCAACTTTTTCCTAGAAAATTTACTTTTTATTTAAAATCTGTATTTTTTTTGTAGAAAAGTCTATTGAATTCCTTTTGGATGAAAATTCAACACTTTTTTTGAAAATTTGTCTTTTTGATTTGAAAATTCACCTGTTTTAGTAGAATTTTCATTTTTCTTGGACAAAAATGCAACTGTTTTGTTGAAAATTTAACAATCTTGTTAAAAAGTCATACATTTTTGGTTAAAAATTGGACTATTTAGCAGAAAATTAACTTATAGTTTACAATTCGTATTTTGGTGTTGGAAAGTGAACTGGAATCTTCTTTGGATGAAAATTTAACTATTTTTTTGAAGTTTTTATATTTATTTCATCTGTTTTAAAATAAATATTTTATCTTTCTTGAATAAAAATGCACCTGTTCGGTTGAAAATTCAACTCTTTTTTGAAAATTTGTCTGTCTGATTTCAAAATTCACCTGCTTGAGCAGAAATTACATCTTTCTTGGATGAAAATGCAACTGTTTGGTTTAAAATGCAACAATTTTGTTGAAAAGTCATACTTTATGGTTGAAAATTCTGCTGTTTTGTTGAAAATTTAACTATTTTGTAGAAAATTTACTTTTTGGTTAAATTTAATATTTTGGTGTTAAAAATGAACTAAAAGCTTTTCTGGATAAAAGTTCAACTTTAAAAAAAAATGTGTCTTTTTTTTATTAAAAATTAATCTGTTTTAGTACAAATTTCATCTTTCTTGGATAAAAATTCATTTATTTGGTAGAGAATTCAACTATTTCGTTAAAAATTCATCCCTTTGGGTTGAAAAAATTCGTCTTTTTCGATGAAAAATTCAATTTTGTTCGTAGAAACTTTTTTTTTGTTAAAAAATTCATATTTTGAGCTTGAAAAGTCAACTGGAATCTTTTCTGGATGAAAATTCAACTATTTTTTAAAAATTGTTTTCTTTTTAAATAAAAATTAATCTGTTTTAAGAGAAATTTAATCTTTTTTGGATAAAAATGCAACTAATGGGTAGAGAATTCAACAATTTTGTTAAAAAAGTCTTCCTTTTTGGGTAAAAATTCGTCTTTTTGGGTTGAAATTTCAATTTTGTTCGTAGAAACTTATTTCTTGGTTAAAAATTCATATTTTTATAGTGAAAAGTCAACTACAATCGTTTTTAACAGAAAATTCAACTATTTTTTTTTAAATGTATCTTTTTGATTTATAAATTCATCTGCTTTTGTAGAAATTTATTTATTTTTTTTTCATGAAAATGCAACTTTTTGGTTAAAAATTATTCTTCTTTGCTTGAGTATTCAACTATTTTATTTGAAAGATTTGGTTGAATCACTTTGTTGAGAAATAATTTTTTTATTAAGAGTTATATTTTTAGTTGAAAATTCATCTCTTTGGTTGAAAGTTTAACTATTTTGTTGAAAATTAATCTTTTTAAATAGAAAATTCAAGTACTTGGTAAAAGTTAAACTACATTGTTACAAATTTAATTGTTTAGTAGAAGTCTTTTTTTTTTGTTTAAAATTATTTTTTAACTGAAAATGTAACTTTTCCATTTTTTTAAGATTGACCTTTTTTAGTTGAAAATTCTCCTTTTTTGGTAAAAAAAAATAATTTTCTTCGTTTAAAATTTCATGTTTGTTGGGTAAAAATGCATCAGTTTCGCGGAAAAATATTTTTTTGCTGAAGTCATATTTTTTGTCTGTAAATTAAATTTTTGTAGAGAAAATTCATCTTTTGGCTTGAAGGTTCCACAATTTAGGTAAAATTTTCTTTCTTTAGTGAAAAATCTTTATTTTTAGAAAAGTTGTCTTTTTGGTTTTAAAAAACTTTTGTTTTGTATAAATTTCATGTTTTTTTATTGAAATATAAACTATGACACTTTTTGTTGGAAATTTAGATTTTTAGGTTGAAAATTCCACTATTATGTTGAAAATTTAATTATTTTGTTGAAAATTCAAGTATTTTCATAAAAAGCCATCTTTCATAGTAGAAAAGACATTTTTTTTGTTTGAAATAAATTAATAAATTTGAAAATTTTCAATTTGCGTCTGAAATACTGTTTTATTCCGTTTATATTCCGGTAGTGTCACGCCTACCCTGAAAGGGAAATGGTTTAATGGTATATATATATATATAAAAGATTCTATGTTAAAAGTATTTCAAGATTAAAATGCTGGTATTTGAATATTAATGATGAAGGAAAATGAAAAATTAGACAAGTAAAAATAAGGGAATTTTGAAAATGAAGTTCTCGGACACCCTGACTAATTCTACTAGCAATAACTAGTAAAACATTTTTGGAAACTAAAAATTACATACTGAAAAAGTGGGGGGGGGGGGAATATTCTGTTACAGTTTGTCACAGAAGGGAGCGGGGGGGGGGTCTCAGAGGGCCTATAATCCGTTACGTAATTTAAGTACGGCCCCAAACTAAGGCCTCTTGGACCGAAAGAAAAAATACGCACCTAATTGATTTTCATGTACAGTACACTCCCGGTAACTGCCAGCCTGACGGGGCTGTAGGGGAGTGTAATTCCAAGAATTCGGCACTTATTGAGTACACCCACTCTGCTCCGTCGTATAACCACGCTGCGTTGGAGCTTGCACTTTGGGACATGCGCAGAGACTCGCAGTCGCTTGAGTGGGAGACACAATGGAGAGTGCGTTAAAATACGTGTGAAGGAGAAGTGGCAAAAAGTGGAATTTAAGGTGTTCGCGCAAGAAAATCCATTGCAGTGCGCTGAAGACGTCTCACGGATGTGCCGTCCGCGCACGAACACATAAAGCCAGCCAATCGCGTGCAACCTGCTGTGCTGCTACGGTCCGTGGCAGCACTTACTCAAGTGCGTTGCGAACTACTGTAAGTAGCGACGTACTTGTGTGCGTCACCGCTCGGACCGCAGCAGCACGACAGGTTGCACGCGATTGGTTGGCGTTATGAGTTCGTGCGCGGACGGCACATCCGTGAGACGTCTCCAGCGCACTGCAACGGATTTTCTTGTGCGAACACCTTTATAACGCCAACCAACTGCGTGCAACCTGTCGTGCTGCTGCGGTCAGAGCGGTGACGCACACAAGTACGTCGCTACTTACACTAGTTCGCAACGCACTTGAGTAAGTGCTGCCACGGACCGTAGCAGCAAGGCAGGTTGCACGCGATTGGTTGGCGTTATGCGTTCGTGCGAGGACGGCACGTCCGTGAGACGTCTCCAGCACACTGCCACGGATTTTCTTGTGTGAACACCTTTATGGAGCTTGCAGTTAGCGGAAAGTACTGTACTTTCACCCTGCAAAGTCCCAGTCGAATCGGCGACGCACATCTCTTGACCTCTCCCTGCTAGCTAAAAAAAATTGCAGGTGAGCATTTGCAAGATCCACGAGAATGACTTCAGACATGAACAACTTTGCAAACATTTGTCATTGGCTTTCCAACTTTCGATGATGGAAAGCCCGCCCGACCTGAAAGGATTAATGAAATTTAAACCAGGAATAGCCATGCCAGGTTCAATGGAGGAGTTTTTGGATTCTTTCTTCCAATTCCAGAGAAGAAATGAGGATTTGCACAAGTTGATGCTTTCCAACTTGCACACCAGACCTTTAACTTTTGCTGACGCTGTGATGAAACTGAACTTGATGATTGATTCCTTGATGGTAGTTCATGTGATCGGAGCTACTGGAATGGAAGTTGGTACCTATGCTAACTGGATGTCTGTCTTCTTTTTGTTAAAAGGGCTACAAAATCTCAAGGTCGTTTTCATTGGACCAAAGATTTTTAGTACAAATTATAGTCTTGATACTTTCTTTCACGAGCCCAGTTGTCTTATAATGGAAGAAGAAACCTTACAAGTGGAATGTCATGCTTTAAGATATGAGGAATATTGCCGAAGTGATTTATTCGTCCAGCCCAACATCATTTTGGGATACAATCTCAATCTTCATGAAAGTGAGTTGGGAATATCAGACTGCACTTGGAAAGATACAATTTCGATGTTGGAGGAACTGGAGGTTCCTTTTGTATTAACGGCAGGATCAGAGGATCGAGCAAGAAAAGATCACAAAAGGTTGTGCACACTTTTAGGGAAGTCTGTTGATTATATTTATTTGGAAAAAAATCCTTTCGGTGGATTTATTCCTGAGAGGGACTTTGAAACGGAAGAATTGCTCTATTCGAATCAGCACGTTATTATTTATGATGGATTCTATGAAAATTTTGAGGGGAAAAAAGAGAGTTCAGAATCTGAGTTTGCCGAATGTCTCATAAACTAAAATACCAATCTCAATTTGAAAGAATAGATATTACGGTGATTCATTTTATAAGGTAAAACAAAAAAAATCAAAATCGGATATGATTTAGAGGTCCCCTATTTGAGTTTTGGCTATTTTGTTGATTTTTTGTTGTTTTTATTTTCTCAATTTTTTGAAATTGCACGAATTAAATTGTACATAATTTAATTAACATTTTAAAACTTATTTTTTAGGAAAATAATAATTTTGTATCACTGAAGTCACTTTTTAGTCACTTTTTAAAGAAAAAGTCACTATAGTGATTTTCTACTTGTTTAAGGAATTCTTTTTTCCTCTATTTTCAAGAAATTTCCTCTTTTTCTTGTTTTTTTTTTGCCTAAATGCAAAATGAATTAATAGAACCCAATAATAAAAGCCAACCATTTTTATTTTGAAGCTGATTCTTTTTGTTTTAAAAATCTACTATTATATTTTTTGTTCGGAATTCATCTTTTTGGTAAAAATTTTTATTATTTGTTTGAAAATTTAATTATTTTATTCAAAATTCGACAATTTGTTGAAAATTCATATTTGTGGATAGAATATTCATCTTTTTTTAATTGAAAATTCATCTATTTGGTCAAAAATTTCATTTTTGAAAATGTATCTTTTTGGGATTGAAAATCAAATTTGTTCTAAAACATTAGACTTCTTAGCTTAATAACTCAACTTATTTGGATGAAAATTTATCTCTTTTGGTAGAAAATGAATATTTTTTGGTTTAAAATTCAACTTTTTAGTTGAAAAATTAGCTTTCTTGGTCGAAAATAAACTTTTTTGCTGAAAATTCATCTCTTTTCTGGTAATAATTTAATATTTTCAGTTAAAAACACAACATTTTGGTTGACAATTAATAATCTTTTTCGATTTAAAATTGAACTATTTTGTTGAAAATCAATTTTCTTAACTGAAAATTGATCTATTTCATTTTTTATTGAAAATATATTTTTTAGTAGAAACCTCAACTATTTGGTGGAAAATTCATCTTTTTCGGTAGAAAATTAATCATCTTGGTTTAAAATTAATCTTTTTGCTGAAAAATTCAACTATTTGGTTAAAAATTAATTAATTTTGTTAAAAATGAGTCTTCTAATAGAAAATTTATCTTCATGGTTGAAAATTAATGTTTTCGGTTGAAAATCCAAATATTTGGGTAAAAATTCGTCTATTTTATCAAAAACTTCTTTCTTTTGGTAGAAAATTAATACCTTTTAGATGAAAATTCAACTCTTTAGTTGAAAATGAACTTTCTTGTTGAAAATTCATCTCTTTTCTGGTCAAAATTTCATCTATCTTTAACAGAAAATTTGGCTATTCCATTTTTTTATTGAAAATACATATTCTTGTTAAGTAGAAAATTGAAGTATTTTGTTGAATATTCGTCTTATTCTTTATAGAAAATTTATCTTCTTGGTTGAAAATTTAAATATTGGGTTAAAAATTCATCTATTTTATTGAAAACTCATGAAACTGTTTAATTGAAAATTAATAATCTGTTTTGGTTGAAGGTTCAAATATTTGGTTGAGTATTAGCATTTGTTGTTTGATATATTAACTATTACATTTTTCTTTGAAAGTTGAACTACTTTGTTAAACGAAAAAAAAGAATTAAAAATTAAACTTGGTCGAAATTTTTAAATAAAAAATTGTTTGGTCGAAGACTCACCATTTTAGTTGAAAATCATCTCTTTGTTCAAAAATTTAACTATTTTGTTCAAATTCTATTTTTTTTTTGTCTAAAAAGGTGAAACTTTTACTCATTACTTTTAATCTTCGCATGTGTATTTTTTTTTGAAGTTATTTCAGTCGTAAAGATTTAGTTTGTGTTGTATTCTTGCAAAGAATAAAATAAAAATAATTTTTTTCTTCTGTGCTTGATTTATACTCTTTTTTTTAATTTTACTCGATTTGTTAAGGTGTATTGATTGTATGTAATTTAATTTTTAAAGATATCATTGTTATCTTCTCTGCATGATTGAAAAATACGTGTAAATGGAATAAATTGAAAATATTTTTAAGACAATATTGGTTTTTATTTTCACTATAATTCTAATTTATATTAGGAATTCAATCTAATGTGTAATATAATTTAATTTTAATTGAAAAGCTGGAATTGTACGGGAGCTTTATTGGTGCGCAAAATTTCGAAATTCGAAAACCTTGCTTTTGATTACGCGCTTGTTTGAAATTAATAAATAGAAAATCAATTCTTCATGAAGAACAATCATTATACTATTGTTTGAATTAATTCTGTGGTGACAAATTGGACTTTTAAAGTGAAAGGAAAACAATTATTTGATTCTAATCCTTAAAAATATATGATCAATTTTAAATTCAAAGAAAGGAATACCTTTTTTGTCACAAATATTAATTTCGGATGATTTTTAATATTTTTATGCACTTTACAATTATTATATCAGACTATATGTTGCAAGCAATGGATTTGCATATTTAATCATTTCAAATAAGCGCGCGATCAACAGCCAATGAGGCTGCCGGCGCGACGCATGCGCAGTTGACGCTGAAGCCAGAAACGAGGAAAGTCAGCAAATATTTTCAACATTTTTAATTTGAAGGAAGATGGCCACCATCACGGTCACCATGACTGGTCATGTTCCTTGTGGCTCTCGGTAGTTTTATACTTGGTGATTGTATTTATGTCGTGGGAGTATCCTGCTAATCTAGTTTTGAAGGAAGGATGCTTTCTCTACCAGAAGAGTGTGTTATTTTTGATCTGGTTTCGGCGATCTTCTCGTTTTTTGCTGTTGTGCCGGCCTCTTGCGGCCTGCGTGGTTTTTGGAGCATGCGCTTCTGAAAAAGCCTACATGGGAAGCCATATGGGATCCTTTTTTGAATTCCTGTCTGAAATAACGATGTGAGATAGGATGGGAAATATTTTGTGGGTTTCCACATGGGTTCTTATATCAGGGGTCCCCAGCGAGGGGAAATTTCTCGAGTTCAGCTCTTCTAACACCTGTGGATTGCTCGCCTCGTTTCCACCACCAAGAGTCTCTACTCTAAGAGTTCGGGGTGGTGGTAAATTCTATTCTATGACGTCAGAATTTATCACCATTCCGAACTCTTATAATAGAGTAGAGACACTTGGTGTTGGAAACGAGGCGAGCAATCCACACGTGTTAAAAGAGCTTAACTCGATAAATTTCTCCTCGCTGGGGACCCCTGTCTTATATGAATACCGTCATGGAAACCTATGAATTGTTCCTACATGAAATCCCACATGGGATTAGAACTTTTTTTTTAAGAAATATGTTTTGGAACTTTTGGGTGCGTAGTCGGCAATCTTGAAACCCCCCAAAAAATACTGCGCAACCGTAGCTTTCATAGAAAACTACTGCGCACTCATTAAATATTAATTGCAAACCCATCCATGTAGGAACCTTCATAAAAACCCATGATAAGAACCGATATAGATTCCCATCCTATATTCCTATCTCCGACCGTAATTTGAGACAGGAATCCAACGTAGTTTACTATGTAGGCTTTTTCAGTAGGGTGGGGTCTGTAGGCGGGGGCATCACTGCAGATAATGAAATTAATCAGGACGTGTTAAATTTAGGTATGGAAGGCCTTCAAGGTCTTCAAGCTGAGTTTAGCTCCCCGCAAGTAGGAATGCCTAACCCTAATAGCACGCAACGTTCCCAGAACGTGTAAAATGTCTGCCGCTTGGGAACGTTCCAAAGAGAAATTACCGTTATTGTTATTATTATCAATAAATATCGCGTAAACCATAAGTGATACGTAAAAATCGATGTCAGTTTATAACATGGATATCATATCCTAGACAGCAAAGTGCGTCGCACCACGTGCGGATTTTCTCGCACGACGTGCGCGCAGGGGATGACACAGCTGCGTCCGCATATGTGTGTAAGGTGTGTCGCACGTCGTGAGGGTCGCACTTCATGCGTGCCGGTGCCGGTATGGTGCGTGCACACATTTAGGATTTTTAGAGGGTACAGAAAATATTTGCATTGATATTTTTAAATAAAGAGCAGGTAATTTATCATGAACGTATTTTTTATTATGGGTGGAAGGATTATTTATTTATACATTTTAGTTGCGCATTAGCAATTCAGTTTCCGCATGTTTGTATCAACAATAATAAATATTAATATTAATAATATTTTTCGCTGCAACTACAAGATACAGGCACATAAAACTGACAGAAAACATAAAGACGTAGGTAAATAGCTGTGAATTCAATCTCGGGTGTTTCCACTTTGTTTGTATTTATAATTATATGGCTCTCATTTCACGAGCACTTTTCTTGCCGTTAGCAAATGTATTTGCTTTCTCTTAGAGGAAGCATTAGTTATTTTTTTCAATAATAGACAAACCACCCAGCTAACCTGTTACCATCCTGACAGGTTCCTGAATGATCACATGTTATCAGAGGAATTGTTACTTGTATCTCAGTCTCCTAGCAGGTAACGGCATAATCGCCGTAGTTTACTAGGGAGGCTTGTTTGCAACCGTTCCCTGTCAGACTAGTAACATGGCGGTAACAGCCGGCAGCGATCTTCATTTATACATATACATTTTGGGTCTAACCTCTATAATGTAATTTCTTTTTCGTAAGGGTTCAGCTGATAAATATCTGTTTTTTTATAAAAGCTTTGTTCACATATTATCTCCCTTTTCTGGAACTTATTTATCGTTTAATTATGTTCCTTTCCAACATTTTTGCAAAAATATTCATAATTATAATTCCGAAACGATGTATATTTTGAGGTTAAGCTGTCATTGCACGTTGCGTTTCCAAACATCACTTTGTTACAAGCATGTGATTACAATGGCGGGATAATGTTACCTGCTTCGCTTGTAATTTGTTACTACTTTGAGTGGGAAATATATTGTCACTGGGTGACCAGCATGGAAGTCACCAGTGACTGGTTTTTTTAATCTTGTTACAATTATGTGACTATTCGGACTAGTAACTGTGTTAGCTGGGCAAAGTCTTTTTTTTGATCAATTTAAAAATAGAAATGTACACAAAACGCAAAACTACAAAATAATACAAAAAAATTTTTTAACACAAAGACAAATCAAATTTTGTATTCGAAATGATAATTTTTCGAGCTGGAAAAGGGATGGGAAAAGTTCTGTCGCACCCTATCCCTTTCCCAGCTTTATGATTTCTTTAAAAAAATTGTCAGAATTAGGGGAGACCGCCCTACAGTAGATAATCATTAATTAAAAATACTAATGGTTGGTAAATAATTATTTTAATATAATCAATAGTTAAAAAACCAAACGTGTTAATATATTAAAATTACAATTAATTATTTTACTTATATTTGTGCTCATAATTAAGGATTATCTACTGTAGGATCATTATCTACTGTAGTGTGGTCTCCCCTACTCTATTTGAAAACTTAGGATCAAAAAGTCTTTTCTATTCATGCGTCAACTTTGAATTATGTCAATGAAAAAAGTTTTTCTGTTTGAAACATGTGACTCTAATATTATAAAAGAGCATAACTTCCTTAATCTTCAATAAAGTGTATTGATATTATAGATCAATCGATTTTCGTCGAATCAAGGAATCTTTTCGGTTCTTGCATCAATTTTGAATTATGTTAGTGAAAAAAGTTTCAATATGAAAAATCGTGTTTTCAAATATTGTGCATTACCATAGCTTCCTTACTCTTCAATAAAATGTATAAATGCATAAATGGGGTCAATCGATTTGTTTTGAATTAACACAACTTTTCTATTCTCGCATCAAGTTTAAATTATGAGAATGAGAAAATGTTTACTATAAAAAACGATTTTAAAAATATATAAATTACCATAACTTCCCTACTATTTAATCAAATGTATTAATATTATAGGTCAATCGCTTCGTCTCGAACCAAGGAATCTTTTATATTCTTGCATCAACTTTGAATTATGTTGAAGAAAAAAGTTTTACTATAAAAAACCGTATTTTCAAATATTATGCATTACCACAGCTTCCTTACTCCTCAATAAAATGTATTAATATTATAGGTCGATCGATTCGACTCGACTCAACACATCTTTTCTGTTCTTGCATCAACTTTGAATTATGTTAATGAAAAAAGTTTTACTATAAAAAACCGATTTTTCAAATGTTATTAAGTGCTCAGAAAAAATGCAACAAATATTTTTAGAAATCCTTCAGTCAGTTTCAAGACAGAAGTCGGGAAAATAAGCCCTCCAAATTTCATCAATTTATCTGCGACCGTTTTCAAGTTATCGTGTTCACAAAAAAGCGTGACATCCACACATCCACACACACATCCGGACAATTGCTTAGAACATTGTATTAGACCTTTTTAAATTGGGGAAGGTTCAATTAAATGAATTTAAAATTTTTGGAAAATGTTACCATTACAAAGCTTCCTCTATGAGGAAACAAAAGTATATTTTTTGCTTGAATAATAAAAAAAAAAATGATGACCTAAAACAAAAATGACCTTTTTTTAATTATTTAAACCAAAAATAAACTATTTATGACCGTTTGCACGTCTCTTATTAAAGTTTCACCGAAGGATATTTATTATTTTGGACACAAACATGCTAATATTTGTTATTTGAATAATAAAAAAAAAAACAAGTTTGAACAGAAATTAACTGTTTTTAATTATTAAAAACAGAAAGAGGCTATTTATATCCGTTTTCGCGTTTCTCAAAGTTTCAGCGAAAAATGTTTATTATTTTGGGCACAAAGATGCAAATATCGTAAGCAAAAAATGCCCTAAACGATACTAACATTAAAACGCACGCATTTACATAACGGTAATATTTAATATCACAAACTTCAGGATCTGATACTTTTGCGCGATTAGCACGTTTGTGTCCACAATAATGAATATTTTTCGCTGAAACTTTCAGAAATTGTATGAAACATAACAAAAACGGTAAATAGCCTATTTGTTGTTTGAATAATAAAAGAAAAACTTTACCACATGCTTTCGTAATTATATTAAAACTCGCAAAATCACTTCTTTCAAAGTAGTGAACTTACTAATTTGAAAAGAAAAAACATCACTTTCAGCGTAGTCGTTTTACAAGATTTTGTAAAATCCGTGCGAAACAGACAACGGAAGTCGACAACAGCTGTTACGGCGCGTCGGGCGATTACCGTTCAACCGACACGCGACGGGGTCTGCGCCGTATATTATTCAGCTAATGCGCGCAGTTTTTAAATATAGCTCCTCTTATTTCTACTTTAAAATAATAAAAAATGAATACACTGCGATTGAAAATTAAAGATGCGTTTTTTAAATTTCTGAACAAATTTTTTAAACATTGATTTTAAATTACATTTTAAACTCAATTTAATGGAAAACTTGAAATTAAAAGCACAAATTGAAGTTATAAACATAAATAAATATGTAAAGTAGAAATTATACCAAAAATTTCATGTTTTTTCTCACTTAACTTCAAATTCAAATTGACAAAAGGCTAATTGAAATTATTTGTATAGTCGATTAAAGTTGGAAATTATAGTTTTAAAATAAATAAAATGCATATTGTACGTTAAAACTATACAACCATGCATTCAACAATTCTTACTAATTTCCTAATTTATTCTTATTATGAAATCGGAAATTTTTTAATTTTTGTAAATAAATTTTTTTTACAATATCAATTAATTCAATCTTTAATTATAATAATTATCAATATTTTAAAAAATTTTATTACAATAATAATAGTTTGCTATACTACTATTATCAGAAAATGTGCTTATTACTTATATATCATGTATATAATGACCCTCACAAAGTTCGACACACATGCGCCGCACATCGTGCCTATCACAAAGTGCGTCGCATATGCCTCGCACGTAAGTGCCCCTCACAAAGTGCGACCCATATGCCTCGCACCCAGCACGCACTGCGTGCCCCGCATGCCGTGCGAGTAACGTGCCCCGCACGTTTGCTATCTGGGATTATAGTGTAGTATATGCGGTACTCAAAACTAAAAAATGACATCCATTTTTGCCGATCTATTACGGTTTACGAGATCATTGTTGTTAAAGATCTATAACGGAAGGTTACTCTCAGGTCCCAGTAGAACGTTCCCAAGCGGCGGACATTTTACACGTTCCGGGAACGTTCCGAGGGTTCCCGCGGAATTAGGGAACCTCAATAACTTCTAAAATACTAAAGAAAATATGGAAACGAATCAGGCTTATTTCCTAAACCAGGAGACTCCTAACCAGACTCCAAATGAAATCGACGGCCCTCCCAATCTAAATGCCTCTAATCAAAATCCTCCCTTCACGCCAGATAGCCAAATATTCTCATCGTAAAATCAGGTGGAAATCACGCGTGATGAAAAAAATCACGCGTGAAGTCAGAGCGGATAACAATTACCGACTCACCATGAAGTCATGTGGAAATCACGGGGGAAAATTTACGCGAGATTCTACCCCTTGGCTTGAAAATTCATCTTTGTAGGTTAAAAATTCAACTATTTGGTCAAAAATTGTGTTAAAAGTTATCAGTACAATCAAGACAGTCTAGACGTCGTTTCGACGTGATTTAAAACAATTTGGATGTTGATATATAATGTTCCTGGATGTTCCTTTGAAATTTTCTATTTATAATCGATCATATTTGATTCCGTGTGTAAAAATAATTTTTAAATAATGGTATGCAGTTATGGACTGAAAAAATGGCATTTATAACATTGTTTAGTGGAAATCGTACATCTTTAGATGTACGAAACAAAATAGCAATATGAATAAAGTTAGCTCTTCAAATTAGATTGCTTTAAATTTCAAATTTGATAATTGTTTTAAATTAGAAATTTTTCTTAAAAATGAAATTTGAAATTCTTCCCAAATTAAAAAAATTATATAATTTGAAGTGTAAAGCAATCGAATTTGAAGAGCTAACTCCACTGATATTAATAATGGATTTGATGCTTTCACGATGATTCGTTAGGAATAAATTTAAAGGATTTTTTTCGGTTTTCAATCGTGTGCAAAACTACGAATCTTGCCGACGTTTCGTGAACTGATATTGTTATCTCGTTTCGTATAGGCCATAAAATAAATACATATAGTACATATTTATATATACATATTATAAATTTTAGAACTTTATTTTAAACTTGTTTCATTCCACTAGCGCCGTCCATAAATTACGTCACCAAATTGTTCGTGAAAACGTATTTTCTTTATCTTCTTATGAAAAAGACTGACTGATCGGGCATTAGGATGGTCCAAAAATGAACATTAATTTTTTTCTTGGATTCGAACAAATTGGGAGGGGGCCGATAAACATGAATCTTCAGAGAAAAAAAAATCCGCCCGCTTCGCGGGCACATTCTCATAGCGCGCTTCGCGCGCGGCTCGCTTCGCTCGCAAGTTTCAGCACGCCTAGGGCGCGCACCTGTTGGATCTCACGCTTCGCGCTCGATTATATGTTTATCTCGCGCTTCGCGCTCGATAA
>CAKNYM010043242.1:6458-23294 GCA_932195095.1 Andricus curvator
TTTTCATTCCTACGCTCTCCCACTTTCTCTTCTATCATATTCCTTACTCTCTCCCAGATACCTATATACGTATTACCATATCTGCTATTAATCTTCCTTTCATATCCTCAACATTTTTAAACATGAATGTTATTCCATTCATCAAACAATTTTCACTGAACGCCATTATCGAGTAAACCACTGTTCTTTTAATAATTATGCATTATTATATATCCTCAGATTATTATTATTATTATTAAACTACATGTAGAATATTTTAAAACTTTTTTTCTAGAAACGTGTAGAAAAGCTTCTCAGACAAATTTGACACTTGCTATTGCGCAATATTATTATTTTGTGACATCTGTGAAATGGCCTTGATGCCGGTAAAGTAGAGATGCATCTTCCTCTTGTAAAAGTGACTCAGTAGCCCTGTTTCATTAGATCTCTTGCATCTAAATACATAGATTTGGCTCAGTAGCCCTCTTGTATCAATGTCGGTAAGGTAGAAATTCAGGATGACATCATCAAAATATTCTAGAATCTGAGCACAGACATGAACCACTTTAACTGTAGAATGTTCTCAAATAATATATCTGTCACTTTATCCCAAAATTCCAGAAGTTTTCTAGAGTGCAGAATTTTCTTCACGAGTCAAATGTGCAATAAATAAATAAAGGCAGGAATTTTTAGTTAAAAGTATTATCTATAAGGAGGCAATAAATCAAATTTATATAGACAAAACAGGATGTCATACATAACCCTCGATATCAAATTTCACCTGTACACCTGCATATTTTGCATATTAAATGAATGTTTATCTATAAGGAAGCAATAAATCATCCTTGTTTTTTTCTCGTAACTATATGACGCAGTAGAAAATGCCAAGATAAAGCAAAATATAAGCTTGAAAGTATTTACATGAAATGTTTGATTGAGATAAGAAATAACCTTGACGCTGTTTACATGAATTCGGTTCTTATAATTGTGCAATATTATTATATGATGTCATAAGGATCCTCCGAGAATGTTCAAGAAGCTTTTAGCATGAGCAAAATACATACATATCCAGAGTCCATCTTGTAAAAGTGACTCAAAAGTGAGATCCAGAGAGAGTCCGTCTTATAATGCGCATCCAGACTGCGTCTTACTTTTTATATTTATTATATTTTTTTTTATTTAGCTTTTTTTTATATTTTAAAACTTCAACATGTAATAGGCAAAACTGACCTTTCTAAATAATAGATGAAAAAGGTGCTGAAAAACAAGCATATATCTGTAGATAAAAAAGGCATATGACCTCGTCTCAAGTGTTGTTGTTGTATTGTATGACATAAAGAAGCGTTATAATCGATACACCTAGAAATACGTAAAATTCGTTTCCCAAATTGCACAGTATTGTATTATATCATGCAGCATTGTTCTAGAAAGTTCTACATTATAGTCGATTCACCTGGAAACACGTAAAGTTCGTTTCTCGAAATTGCGCAAAATTGCATCATGTGATGCAACAATGTTCTAGAACGTTCTACATCTAGAAAATACGTAAAATTCGATTTCGCGAAATTGCACAATATTGCATCATATGATGCAACAATATTCTATACGTAGAAACACATATAATTTGTTTTCGCGACCTTGCACAATATTGCATCATATGGTGCAACAATGTTCTATACGTAGAAACACGTAAAATTCGTTTTCGAGACATTGCACAATATTGCATCATATGATGCAACAATGTTTTCCTTCATATAAAAACAGGTAAACTCCATTGGTCCAGATCATGATAGTGGCCATTTTTTAATGAATGATACGCTAACGAACGTCGGATAGCGGAAAGCAGTAACGCTAAACTCGCAGAGCATGCGCAGTAACGTCAACGCGTGACTTCAGTGTTTACCACAAGCTACGGAACGTTATGCAAAATCTCCCTATTATCGGTCATCGATAAAATAAGAAATCTACTTTTATACTTCTGTTGATTTTAATTTTAATACAGAGGTCAACAAAAATTAGTGATATACATTTTAAATATATTAACAAAGTCACCAACAATTCACCTAAATTAAATTTTTTATGTATTATGCATAATAATCATTCATTAAAATAGATGAAAACTCGTAACCTCCATCGTAGTTTTATGGAGGAAGTTCTCTTAAGTCGTCACTTTGTGAGTCATAGGGTGACCTCTATTTATACAAATAAAAACTAACAGAAGTAAAAATGTAGATTTCATATTTTATCGATCGCCGATAATTATTTCGATTTATTAATTGAATTTTTCAATGAAAGTTATAGTTCCATGCTTCTTATTTTCTGAACTGATTGATTAATTATTTTTTTTAAGTGTTTGATACGTTGTGAAATGACTATATATGAATTAAATTTTCAAAATTATATGTACATATATATTTTAATTTTTTCTAAAATCAGTTTTAAAGATTACTATTGAATTAAATGTAGAGAAATGCAATTTCAAACAAAATACATTTATATATATATATATATATATATATATATATATATATATATATTTATATATATAATGTAAAATTACTTGAATGTTTCATTGAAAATAATTCTGTAATGCTTTTTATGTTTTAATAATTAATTATTTACTGATTATATTGAAACTTATATTTTCTGGAATTAGTTTAAAAGGTTATTATTAAATCAGATATTCAGAAATGAAATCTCAATTAAAAAAAAAATATATAAAGTAAATATTAATTTACATGAAGATTGATTTTGATTTGTTTTAATTAAGTACAGAAATTTATTATTTACTTTAAGATTATGTAATTGAATATTGGCTTTAATTTGTATAATAAAAGTTCATTTACATTTAAAATACCTATATTCCAATTACGTAATTTCTTCCAATGTTGGTGATGTTGCGAAATGATTATCTGAATTTCATTTTCAAAGTTATATGTATATATGTTTTAATTTTTTCTCAAATTACTAAAAAGTGTTAATAACAAATTAATTTTTCAGAAATGAAAGTGAAAATTTAAAAAAAAAAGTGAAATAAAAATTGTTTGAATGCCTGAATAAAAATTATAGTTTAATGCTTTTTGTGTTGTGAACAGATTAATTAATTATTAACTGATTAATTTTCTTCACAATATAAAATTAAATAAATATTAAATTTTGAATTTTTAAATTAAGTACATAAATTTATTATTTACTTCAAGGTTATTTAATTGAATATTAGCTATAATTTTTATAATAAAAGATTATTTATGTTCAAAATACCTCTATTCAATTGTATAATTTTTGCAAATTTTTGTGATGTTGTGAAATACGTACCTGAATTATGCTTTCCATATTATATGTACACATAATTTACTTTTCTATGGAATTAGTTTAAAAGATTATTATTAATTCAAATTTTCAGTAAAATATAAAGTAAACATTATTCGAATGTTTTAATGAAAATAACTGTTTATTGCTTTTTATGTGGCGAAATCATTAATTAATATGTACATATATTTTAATTTTTTATGGAATTAGTTTTGGAGGTCATTAATAAATTAAATGTATAGGAATTCAATTTCAAACAAAAAAATATATACAATGTAAAAATTACTTGAATTTTTCAATGAAAATAATTGTTTAATGCTTTTTATGTTGTGAACTGATTAATTAATTATCAATTGATTCTATTAAAACTTACATTTTCTGGAATTAGTTTGAAAGATTAATAATAAATTGGATTTTCAGAACTGAAAGTTCAAATTAAAAAAAAATTACATAAAGTTAGAATTATTTGAATGTTTTAATAAAAATTATAGTTGAATGCTTCTTATTTCGTAAACTGATTAATTAATTATAACCTGATTCATTTTTTTCACAATAGTCAATTACATAAAGATTGAACTTGAATTTTTCTGTACTAAGTGAGATAAATCGATTATTTATTTTTAAGTTATGTAATTGAATATTGGCTATAATTTATATAGTAGAAGTTTATTTATATTTGAAATACGCGTATTCTACTTACATAATTTTTAAAATGTTTTTCATCTTGTGAAATGAGTATCTGAAATAAAATTTCAAAGTTATGTGTACATACGTTTTAATTTATTTTTAATTAGTTTAAAAGGTTATTCATAAATCAAATTTTTATAAATGAGAGTTAAAATTTAAAAAAAAAATAGGTAAAAATTATTTCAGTGTTTTAATGAAAATTATAGTTCATAGATTCTTATTTTGTGAAATGATTAATTAATTATTAGCTGATTAATTTTGTTTACGATAATAAATTAAATGAAGATTAAAATTTAGTTTTTTTTAAATTTTGTAACATAAATTGATTATTTACTTGAAGGTTATATAATTGAATATTGGATATAATTTGTATAATAAAAGTTTATTTATATTTAAAATACCCTTATTGAAATTGAATCATTATTCAAATGTGCCTAATTTTGTCAAATGAGTATCTAAATTTAGTTTTCAAAAATATATGTGTAAATATGTTTTATTTTTCTAAAATTAGTATAAAAGGTTACGAATAAATTGAATTTTTAGAAATGAAAGTACAAATTTAAAAAAAATGTAAAGTAAAAATTAATTGAATGTTTTAATGAAAGTCATAATTTAATGCTTTTTATTTTTTAAATTGATTGATTAATTATTATCTGATTAACTTTTTTCAAAATAATAAATTACATGAAGATTGATTTTGATTTGTTTCAATTAACTACATCAATTTATTATTTACTTTAAGGTTATGTAATTGAATATTAGCTATAATTTCTATGATAAAAGTTTATTTACATCCAAAATACCTCTATTCCAATTACGTAATTTCTGTCAATGTGTGTGATGTTGCGAAATGATAAATAAAAAATAAAATAAATAAATAAAAATTAAAAAATGGTAAATATGTTTTAGTTTTTTCTCAAATTACTATAAAAGGTTACTAATTAATCAGATTTTCCGAAATGAAACTGAAAATTTAAAAAAAATGTAAAGTAAAAATTGTTTGAATGCCTAAATGAAAATGATAGTTTAATGCTTCTTATGTTGTGAACAGATTAATTAATCATTAGCTGATTAATTTTTTTTTCAATATTAAATTTTGATTTGTTTAAATTAAGTAGATAAATTGATTATTCAATTGAAGACCATGCAATTGAATATTGACTATATTTTTATAATAAAAGATTATTTATGTTTAAAATACCTCTATTCCAATTGTATAATTTTTGTAAATTTTTTGATGTTGTGAAATAAGTATCTGAATTCTGCTTTCAATATTATATGTACATATTTTTTACTTTTCTATGGAATTAGTTTAAAAGGTTATTATTAATTCAAATTTTCAGAAAAATATCAAGTAAATATTATTCGAATGTTCTTATTAAAATAACTGTTTATTGCTTTTTATGTTGTTAAATGATTAATTCATATACATATACATATATTTTGAATTTTTTTGGAATTAGTTTCAAAAGTCATTAATAAATTAAATGTATAGAAATGCAATTTCAAATGAAAAAATCTATTTTGAATGTTTCAGTGAGAATAATTGTTTAATGCTTTTTATGTTATGAACTAATTGATTATATATTAACTGATTCTATTTCATAAACAAATTAAATTTTCAGGAATAAAAGTTCAAATCCTTCATATGAAAAAAGGTAACCTCCATCTTGTGTAAGATTGTAGTATAAAAGAAATCATTATGTAATAGAATATTGAATATGATTTTTATAATAAAACTTTATTCATATTTAAAATACCTCTCTTTCAATTTCATAATTTTCAAATTTTTAGGATGTTTTGAGATAATTATCTTAATTCAATCTTCAAAATTATACGTAAATGTGTTTTAAGTTTTTATGGAATTAGTTAAAAAGATTATAAATACTTGAAATTTTTAGAAAAATATAAGATAAGAATTATTTTCATATTTCAATGCAAATGATATTGTGGATTGATTTTTATGTTATGAACTGATGAATTAACTATTAATAACTATCGACTGATTCATTTTTGTTCAAAAAAGTGAATTACATATAAAGATTGAATTTGAATTGTTTTCAATTAAGTCACATAAATTGATTACTTACATTAAGGTTATCTGATTTGATATTGACTGCTATTGTTATGATAAAAATTTATTTTTCCTTTAAAATATCTCCGTTACAATTATATAATTTTTTTTAATTTTGGTGATGTTGTGAAGTGAGTATCCTAACTCAATTTCAAAATTATATGTTCATATATTTCAATTTTTTCTGGTTTTACTTTAAAAGGTTATTAATAATCGAAATTTGCAGATAAATATTAAATACAAGTTATTCTAATATTTCAATGAAAATAATTATTAAATGCTTTGTATGTTCTGAAATCATTAATTAAATATTAACTATTTCTGTTAAAAATTACATTTTCTGGAATTAGTTAAAAGATGATTGATAAATTAAATTTAATAAAAGAAAAGTCCAAAAAAGAAAAATATATATCAAGTAAAAATTATTTGAAAGTTTCAATGAAAATAATTTTTTCATACTTTTTACGTTGTGGACTAATTAATTAAGAATTGGCTGGTTAATTTTGTTCAAAATATCAAATTAAATAAAGATTGAAATTTAATATTCTATAATTAAGTAACATAAATTGATTATTTACTTTGAGACTATGAAAATAGCCCTATTCCAGTAACAGAAATGTCCAATTGTTTCTGAGATTGCGAAATGAGTATCTGAATTCAATTTTCAAAATTATATGTACATATGCTTTCATATGTAGACAAATCTTCAAACTTTAAAGTACACCTCACGGTTATATTCATTTGAACCACAATAATTAATAAATTAATTCAAATTTTCATAACAATATGAAGTAACAATTATTTGAATGTTTAAATAAAAATAATTAATTGATACTTTCCATGTTATAAACTGATTAATTAATTATTAGCTGATTAATGTTGTTCACAATATTGAATGTTAATTAATTTTAATTAGATAATATAAATTGATTATTCACTTCAAGGTGGTAATTGAATATTGACTATAATTTTTGGAATAAAAGTTTTTTTGAATACCTTCATTATAATTATATATATTTTTTTTTAATGTTTGCGATGATCTGAAATGATTGTCTGAATTTAATTTTCAAAGTTATATGTACATATGTTTTGATTATTTATAAAATTTTTATAAAAGGTTATTAATAAATCAAAATATTCAGAAATGAAAGTTAAAATTAAAAAATATATATAATGTAAAAATAATTTGATTATTCCGATTAAAATAATTGCTTGAGGGTTTTTATGTTTTGAACTGTTTAATTCATTATTAGCTGATTAATTTTTACCACAATATTGAATTACATAAGGATTGAATTTGAATTGTTTTAAATTCAGAAACATAAATTGATCATTTGCTTTCAGGTCATGTAATTCAATACTGGATATAATTTGCATAATAAAAGTTTATTTAAATTTGGAATACCACTAATAACATTATTTTTGAAATGATTCTGATGTTGTGAAATGAGTATTTGCATTTAATTTTCAAAATTATATTTGAATATGTTTTTATTTTTTCTGAAATTTGTATGAAAGTTTACTAATATCTTTAATTTTCAGAAATGATAGTGAATTTTTTTTAAAATGTAGAATAAAAATTATTCCAATGATTGAATGAAAATTAGAGTTGAATGTTTTTCATGTTATAAACAGATTTATTCATTATTAGCTGATTAATTTCGTTCACAATATTAAATTACATAGAGATTGAATTTTAATTTTTCTCTACTAAATGACATAAATCGATTATTTATTTTTAAGTTATGTAATTGAATATTGGCTATAATTTGTATAATAGAAGTTTATTTATATTTTAAATACCCGTATTCCAGTTACATAATTTTTTCAATGTTTTTGATCTTGCAAAATGAGTATCTGAATTAAATTTTCAAAGTTATGTGTACATACGTTTTAATTTTTTTGGAATAAGTTCGAAAGCTTATTATCAATTCCAATTTCCAGAAATGCAATTTTAAATTCAAAAAAATATATAAATTGAAAATAAAACATTATTTTATTATTAATTTTAATAATTATCATTATACATATTATTATTAATTTATTCTTTTGAAACTTAAATTTTCTGGAATTATTTAAAAAGCTTATTAATAAATAAAATATTCATAGTTAGTTAGTTGTAATGTAGGCGGGGGGCCGTGAGGTCCCACCCCGGGCGCTCAAGCTATAAAGCCTATTGTGCCATTAATTAATTGTGCCAATTAATATTGTGCCAAAATATTCATAAATGAGTATTAAAATTTAAAAAAATATAAAGTGCAAATTATTTCAATCTTTCTATGTCAATAACAGTTTGATGTTTTTATGTTGTGAACAGTTGAATTAATTATTAGTCGATTCATTTTGTTCAAAATTTTAAATTAAATAAAGATTGAATTAAATTTGTTTCTCAATTAAGTAACATACATTGATTATTTACGTTGAGTTTGTGTAATTGAATGTGGGCTATTATTTCTATAATAAAAATTTTTGATTTTAAGTTTTTATGATATTAGTTTAAAAGATTATAAATAATTTAAATTTTTAGAATAATATGAGATACAAATTATTTTGATTTTCCAATGCAAATTATATTGTTGATTGATTTTTATGTTATCAACTGATGAATTAACTATTATTAACTATTGACTGATTAATTTTGTTCAAAAAATTGAATTACATAAAGATTGAATTTGAATTATTTTCAATTAAGTCACATAAATTTATTATTTTCATTAAGGTTATGTGATTTAATATTGGCTGCTATTTTTATGATAAAAATTTATTTTTCATTTAAAAAATCTCCATTACAATTATATAATTTTTTCAAATATTTGTTTCAAAATTATATGTACATATGTTTTGATTGTTTATAAAATTTGTATAAAATGTTATTAATAATTCAAATTTTCAGAAAAATATGAATTAACAATTATTCGAATGATTCAATGAAAATAATTATTCAAAGCTTTTTGTGTTATGAAATGATTAATTAATTATTGGCTGATTACTTTTTTCACAAAATTAAATAACATAAATATTTAATTTAAATTTTTCTATACCAACCAACATAAATTAATTATTTACTTCAAGGTGATGTGATTGAATATTGGATATAATATTACAATTATGTAATTTTTTATAATATTTATGATGTGTATAAAAAAATATAAAGTCAGAATTATTTGAATTTCTTAATGAAAATAATTCTTTAAGGCTTTTTATTTTGTAAACTGACTGATTAATTTTTTCACAATATTAAATGTTGTAAATATTGAATTTCAACTTTTTTTGATTTTTTGACATAAATTTATTATTCACTTTGAGGTTTCCAATTGAATATTGGATATAATTGGTACAATAAAAGTTTATTTATATGGGGCATAATTTCTGAAGTGTACCCACCTCGAAAATGAAAGTTGTCCGATCGGGCTAAAAATTGGCCCAATTGTAGTCCTATTGGATAGTACTCCTCACACCAAAAATTAATTCATTTTGATAATTATTTATCACAGTGGAGGGGGTACAATTTTGTGTTTTTTAAGAAAAGCTTTACTTTCAAACGTTTGTAACTTTTGTCCTATTGCCTTAAACAAAATTTCACTTAAAATGTTTTCGATAGAATTTTTCATAAAATTTCTGGTGGTAATAACGATTTTTGAAAAAAATCAAAATTTGACCCAAATTTTCGAAAATGAAAAATAAATTTGACTTTTTTTCAAACTTGGGCACTTTTTTTTTTCTTCAAAATAGTTTTAAAAGAAAGCTGAGATTTTTTACTATAAGACCTCCAATTTTTAGAGTGGCAAATTAATTTTTCTTTGAGTAATAGAACGATACGTAAACAAGATGCCGTGATTGGGCGGGTGGCGCGCGATTTTCCCTAGTGCGCTCACGCCGAGGATCGTTGTGCAACGCTTTAGTGCCAGTTTTTTAAGTTAAGTAATATTACATGGTAATATTATCTGTCTTTCGGTTCGATTTTTTGGCGATATTTTCAACAGTTGTTTTCTTTGCAGGCTTCTTTTGCGGTTTTTGTTTTTTGCCATTCGAGAAGATGTCGTATTTCTCAGAGGACGAAAACTTCTTGAGTTGAAGTTTTCCGTCTTGAGTGGAAATGAAAGCGTGGTACTGTAATGTATCTGGCATCATGACAGCTTTGTCAAATCTGGTTTTCAGTCACTCGGTGGCTAAGGCATGATTTTCTTTGCTGCTGAAAAAAATTTCGGTTTCCTTACAGTTACTGTTTGGCCACTGAAACAAAGCATGGAGAGTGAGCATGTGATGTTTCGGAGAACATTGTAAGCTTGAACGTACTGCTTGTCTCTTTATATTCGCTCCTATACCATCACATGCACCCTTACCATGAGATGTTCCATGGAAGTGCCATTCAGCTTGGATACCAAAATCTTCTTCATGGGCTTGGAGATTAACAAAGCTACTCCTATTTTTGAAATGTTGCCCTGTACCATCAGTGAAATAGTAGATTTTACTTGGCCTGAAATGAGTTTTCACGTATTCTACCATTATCTTTTGATACTCGTGAACAGCCACCATGTCATGAGCTAAATTATCATTGCGCTACATTCTGGATTATGAAGGCGTAATTCTCAGCAAAATCGAAGCAAATCAAAAACTCCCCAGGCAATAAATTTTCCTTCAGGTTTTTGAAGAAAAATGTAAATGTAAAAAAAATGTAAATTCAAAAGATGTATATTCTCACTTCTAATTTTTAAAGCATATTCCCAATTAATTTTACACTTACCGTAATGCATGCGTTTGTTAATTCACCCTGAAAATGCAGAGAACAGTTATTCTAGCAGCATATAATATTACTTAACTTAAAAAACTGGCACTAAAGCGTTGCACAAAGATCCTCGGCCTGAGCGCACTAGGGGAGATCGCGCGCCACCGGCCCTATCACGGCATCTTGTTTATGTATCGTTCTATTGCTCAAAGACAAATTAATTTGCCACTCTAAAAATTGTAGGTCTTATAGGGAAAAATCTCAGCTTTCTTTTAAAACTATTTTGAAGAAAAAAAAAGTGCCCAAGTTTGAAAAAAAGTCAAATTTATTTTTGATTTTCGAAAATTTGGGTCAAATTTTGATTTTTTTCAAAAATCGTTATTACCACCAGAAATTTTATGAAAAATTCTATCGAAAACATTTCAAGTGAAATTTTGTTTAGGGCAATAGGACAAAAGTTACAAACGTTTGAAAGTAAAGCTTTTCTTAAAAAACACAAAATTGTACCCCCTCCACTGTGATAAATAATTATCAAAATGAATTAATTTTTGGTGTGAGGAGTACTATCTAATAGGACTACAATTGGGCCAATTTTTAGCCCGATCGGACAACTTTCATTTTCGATGTGGGTACACTTCAGAAATTATGCCCCATATTTAAAATACCCCTATTCCAGTTACATAAGTTTTAAAATGTTTATGATGATGTGATATCATTATCTGAATTCAATTTTCAAAATTATATGGACACACGATTTCATTTTTTCTGGAATTAGTTTAAAAGGTTATTGATGACTGTCAGAAAAATATAAAATCAACATTATTTGAATGTTTCGATGAAAACAATGATTTAATGCTGCTCGTGTTCTGAACTCAATAATTATTTATTAGCTGATTAATTTTTTTCACAATATTAAATTACATAAAGATTGATTTTTAATTTTTTAATATTAACTCACATAAATTGATCATTTACTTTAGGGTTATGTAATTAAATATTGGTTATAATTTATATGATAAAAGTTTATTTATTTTCAAAATACCTCTATTCCAATTATGTAATTTTTGTAAGTTTTCGTGATGTTGTGAATGAGTATCTGAATTCAATTTTCATAATTAGGTTTTAATTTTTTCTAAAAATTAGTTTAAAAGGTTAATAACAATGAGAATTTTTTGAAAAATATAAAATAAATATTATATAAATGTTTCAATGGGAATAATTCTTCATTGCTTTTTATGTTGGAAACTGATTAATCAATTATTAGCTGATTATTGTTTTTACAATATTAAATTACATAAAGGTTGAATTATAATTTTTCTATATCAAGAAATATTACTTCATTATTTATTTCACGGTTATGTAGTTGAATATTGGCTATAATTCGTATAATGAAAGTTTATTTATGTTTAACATATCTCTGTTGCAACTATCATATAATTGTTTTAAATTTTCGTGCTGTTTTGGAATAAGTATCTTAATTTCATTCTCAAAATTATATTCAAATATGTTTTAATTTATTCTGAAATTAGTTTAAAACGTTAATTATAATTATAGTTTTCATAAAAATATAAAGTAAAATTTATTTGGATGTTTCAATGAAATTAGTTGTTCATTAATTTTTACGTTTTAAAGTGACTAATTTGTTCACAATATTGAACCACATAATTATTGAATTTTAATTTTTCTTTTGTGTGGTAACATGAATTGATTACTGACATTAATATTATGTCATTTGATATTGGCTATGACCTGCACAATTAAAGTTTATTTATGTTTCATACCTCTATTACAATTGAGTATTTTAGAATTACGTCATGGTTATGATAGTATAGGTGGAAATGTCAGGAAGGTTGGCATAGTTTGTACATATTTACAATGAAATAAGATATACCAAATTTCAGCCTTGAGTATCGGATCGATTTGATCAGAATCGGGCACTATAACTTAAAATTTTGGATAGTTGATTTTATTTCGTGAAAATAAAAGGTCTTAAACCGATAAAAGGATAAAACATAATTGCGCGAATGCATTCTACACTTGAAAAACATTAATATTGATACATTTATAACTTACTTTTACGTTCAGATTTTTTTTTACAAAAAGTCGTATGCATTAACATGTAAGGATGTACCGAGGGGTCGACCACTCTGATATTCCTGGTACACTGGTATGGCAACGGCCATACCACGCTGGAAACACCAGTTCCCGTTAGATCACTGAAGTTAAGCAGTGTTGGGCGCGGTTAGTACTTGGATGGGTGAGCGTCTGATACTACTGCGTTGCTGTTGGCGGCCGTGGGTGTGGTGAGCCCACACTTGTAGTTATTTACTACAAGAAACTATCCACCTAGAAACACTACCCGAATCGGGTAGTGTCACGCTTACCCCTAGAGGCTCGCCGAAAGGGAAATAGCTTAATGGTATACTCACTAAATATTCCCATATATTCTTTAAATATTCCCAGATATTCTTGATATTCTCTATATTCTTTATATTCTCAAATATTCTTGATATTCCCAAATATTCCCTTATATTCGTACCTATTCCCACATTCCGAAGTATTCCTAGATATTCACAAATATTCTGAAATATTTTATTCCCCATTTCCCCGATTACCTTCCTTTCCGTTCACCGATTGTATTTTTGTAGATTTTTATCTGTTGCCTTTGCAATTATTATGCAATTATTATAAATTGAATAATAATGTACTTGTTATTCATAGAAGTTTAAAAGTTACTGACTTTGAATAACTAATTTTAGATTGTTAGTTTAAAATTCTTTAAATTCAAAATTGTTTAAGTTTTAATATATATTATTACTTTAATTTTGAAATTGTTCATTGTTTGATTATGACCGATTATGACGTGGAATTTTTAGGTTTTCTAATTTGATATTATTTAATTTTACATATCTTTTTTTTTTGAACTTAATAAAGTTTTAATGCTTAACTTTTAAATGGCCTAATACCTAATCTGATCTGAGAGGCCGACAAAGCCGATGAATTCTAAAAAAAACATGTAATAGTTAATATTTTAACCAAGAAAAGATTTTTATTTTAAATCAAAACCAGTTGAATTGAAAAAAATATGAAGTTTCTACCAAAAGAGATAAACTTTCGAATACGTGAATTCTCAAATAAAACAGATTAGTTTTCAACCAAATAGTTACATTTTCAACCAAGAGGATTATTTTTCTAACAAAAGATATGGATTTTCAATCAAATAGTTGAATTTTCAACTAACAAAGGTCAATTTTTCGCAAATGGCAATGGGCGAATGTTCCACAAAATAGATGACTTTTCAACCAAAGAAAAATTTTTTAGTCAAGAAGGAAAAAAATGTCAATAAAATTGTAGCATTTTCAAGCCAAACAGACTGAATGAACTTTCAACCAAAAATAGTTGAATTTTCTTATTGGGTTTTAATAATTCAGTTCGCGTTTAAATAACACCCGAAAAAGGGGAACGCCCGCCCGTGAAGCCTGCGATAAATAAATAGGAATTTCGATAATTTATAGACTAAAGAATAATAGCAGTAGAATACACAAAGTGTGTCGGACAATGCAACATTTTAGGCACTGAAGATATTATAAAATTGTGCTAAATTGTACTAAAATTGTAACTAAACACTTATTATTATTAACCCATTTAATTTTCTCAAACTAATTTCATCGAGCTTCTACGTTTACATAATTAACAGAATTTATATATTATATGTAATTTCGTTCCCTAAGTTTATAAAATCTTAGCAAGATTTGAAGAGGGTGGGAGGGGACAGCAAATCTCACGGTATCTTACATTGGGATGAGGAGGGGGGGGGGATTACAGAAATACATCTTACGTGAATTGTGGATGAACCCTTATTTAATCATGCAGCCATGTTCTGTTTGTGTAAAAAATATATTCACATCGTTCAAAACAAAATAGGCAAGAGGACGATGCTTTTGTTTCAAGACAACTTTTTCTCTGAGTGTAATTATTTTAAATGTTTGTAACCAATTCTCAATTATCAAATCATACTTTTTGCATGCTTCAGAGAAGGAAATGGAAAAAAAATGGAAGTTTATCAGAATTAAAGTTGGAAATATCATCTTTAAAATGAGATTAGGAACATGATAAAATATCGACTGGTTCTCGAATTGTCATGAAAAATGTGGAAGCATAACCAAGCCGAAAATCGGAAGGTCCATTGGTGACTACATTTTTTGGTCTGTTGTTTTTCGCACTTTAACATAAGATTTAAATTCGACATTGGACTGCCGCTCGACGAACTGATTTTCTTCTTGGACATGCTTCAACATTTTTGATTAGAATTCGAGAACAAGTGAATATTTCATTATGTTCTTGATCTCATTTTAAAGAGGAGATTCGAAACTTTAATTCATCGAAGTTTGAATTTTTTCAATTAACATCCCTGAGGCATGGAGGAGTGGGACTTAATATATCGCTGAGATAACCACGAAAAAAGAGAGGCATGTATCTTAATTCAATTTTAAAAATTATATGTGGATATATTTTGATTATTCAGCGATGTTTTGTCGTACGCTGTTGTTTTTCTGAATTATTTAAATGTTCTAATATGATAATGTTTTAATGATTTAGCGATGTTTCTTGATTCACAGATTTACGAAAATGGCCGTAAAATGAATATTTGAATTAAATTTTTCGAAATGACGTGTACATATGTTTTAATTATTTAGCAATGTATTTTGGCACGCTCTTCTTATTCTATGAAAATTTATTTAAACATTCCAGTGCAAATACATGTTTATTGATTTTTATATTGAGAACTGAGAATCGGATCAGAATATGGTTGTTTAAGTTATAGGTATTAATTTGTTAATGATTCAGCGATGTATATTGATGCTTACATTTAAAAAAAATGGCCGTGAAAGTACCCGCAAATGTCATTGTACAAAAATTATGTTTTTTTAAATATATTAAATTACATATATGTAACGTGCACTTGAAATCTTAAAATGAAATATCGCCATTTAATACTCCTTAATATAAAATCTCTAAACGATATTGTCGTTTTCGATTCTGACGATTTTCGAGAGTAACACGGTGGTAACGTTTGCTTGCTGTAGGCCGCTCATATGCAACAGTAGTGTGTGTCTGTGTGTGGTGCTGCATTTGAAATCAGTGATGCTAACTGAGTCGCCTTTATATGCGCATGTTTGAATTGTAATATAGTTGATTGGCTGTAGTACGCGCCCGTATTTGAATTCCCAATGAGGACGCGAACTAGAACTAATAAGCGCCATTCTATCGAAGCATGCGAATGTCAAGGTGGTCTTTTCGGGATCACTTAGTTCGAGTTCGATAATAATACGCCACGTGTTTTTTCGTATTTGGTAATGCGCGGCTCAGTGTTGCCAACCGTTGCACGGTAAAGTCTGTAAAAGAAGTAATGAACCATAACCTCAATTGTGATGGTAGTCTGTTTTTAAACTGTTTACGCAAACAAGAAATTTTTAAATTAATCATTTTTACGCTCTGTAATCTATCATGATTTAATTATATTTATCATATTAAATATTATTTGTGAAACTCGTGTACGTTTCAGTTCTACTTTCCCTATAGGATTGAAATCTCCATTTCCTTATAGTGACACATTCGAATAATTATTTTTTTTCGGTTTGAATAGAAGTATGTCAGAGATCTGTGTATGTTTACAGATCAAAAATTTTATAATTTAAGAAGATGTTCAAATTAAGAATTTTTAAGCGCTCAATGAGCACTGCTATTAAAAAAAAACACCGATACTTTAAGAAATTGATTTTGATAATTTGAAGGGATTTCAAAGAAGTTCAACGACTATAAGGTATTTTTTTATCCAAAAGGAATTTTCAAGATCTTCAAACAATTGCAAGGAATTTCAAAAGATTTCAAAGAATATGGAATATTTTGACTTATTATAAAATATTTTAAAGAAAAATATTTCAAATAATTTCAGTAGATTCCGAAGAATTTTTTATTTATTTTGATAATTTGAAGGAATTTAAAAAAAAGACTGGGAATATTTTAGGGCATTTGAAAAGAATCCAAAGCATTTGAAAGA
>CAKNYM010043242.1:23304-47739 GCA_932195095.1 Andricus curvator
ATTTGATTTCAGTACTTTAATTGATTTCAGAGGATTTGCAATATTCTAGAGTAATTTAAAAGATTCCAAGGAATTTTTTATTTATTTTGATAATTTGAAGGAATTTTAAAAGAGTGGGAATATTTTAGGGCATTTGAAAAGAATCCAAAGCATTTGAAAGAGATGTCAATAATTTCAATGAATGCCAACAGATTTTAAAGGGTTTGAAATATTTTAAGATATTTTAACAGATTTCAAGGAATTTTTAACCGATTTTAGTCATTTAATTGATTCAAAAGGATTTTTTAAGGAATTTTTCAAGATTGGGAATATATTAGGGTATTTCAAAAGAATCCAAGGTATTTCCAAGAGATTTCAACAATTTGAAGGAATTTCAAAAATATGTAAAGAATTTGGAAACTTTTAGAGGTTTCTTGAAGATTCCAAGGATTTTTCATTTAATTTCAGTACTTTAATTGATTTCAGAGGATTTGCAATATTCTGGAGTAATTTAAAAGATTCCACGGAATTTTTTGTTTATTTTGATAATTTGAAGGAATTTGAAAAAAAAGACTGGGAATATTTTAGGGCATTTGAAAAGAATCCAAAGCATTTGAAAGAGATGTCAATAATTTCAATGAATGCCAACAGATTTTAAAGGGGTTGAAATATTTTAGGATACTTTAACAGACTCCAAAGCATTTCCAAGAGATTTCAATAATTTTGAGGAATTAAAAAAATGGTAAAGGATTTGAGAACTTTAAGAGTATTTTAAAAGATGTCAAGACATTTTCGTAAGCTTTAAAAAGTTTCAAGTGATTTTTAAAGATTTAAAGGATTTCAATAATTTGAAAGAGTTTCAAAGGATTGGAAATAATTTATGGTGCTTTTAAAAATTGCAAGGGATTTTGAAGAGTTAAAAAAATTTCAAGAAGTTCTGAAATATTGTGAAGGATTTTAAATATCTTAGGGGATTTTGAAAGATCCTATGAATTTTTGAATTGATTTCAGTAATTTAATGTTACTCATAGGATTTGAATTATTTTATGGTATTTTAGAAGATCTAAAGCATTTTCAAGAGCTTTAAAATGTTTCAATTGATTTCCAAAGGTTTGAAAGGATTTGATAACTTTAACAGTATTTCAAAAGATTCTAAGGAATGTACAATTGGTTTCAGAGGATTTGAAATATTTTAGAGTATTTAAAAAGATTCTAAAGCATTTTCAAGAGATTTGACCAAATTTGCATGGGGTATTGTATCGAAGAGTTTTCTAAAATTTCGAAAATATAGATCGATTTAATAGGACCTATGCCAGGTTTTATGGTATATCAAAAGATTTCAAGCAATTTTGAATTTATTTCGGTAACCTAATAGGATTTGAAATGATTTAAAATATTATAAACTATTTTTAAAGACTTTAATGCACTTTCAAGATATTATTAATTTTTTATGGAATTTTAAAGGCTTTGAATGACTTTAAGAGGAATGAACAAATTTTTCTGAGAGTTTAAAGAATTTGTTTACAACTTTGGAATATATGCAACTATTTCATAGGACTTGCGAGGTTTCAATATATTTTAGAATATTTAAATGAATTTTATGCGATTTCCGAAGATTTCAATGATTTTAATGGATTTTAAAAGCTCCCAAGGTATTTTCAAAAATTTTCCAGGATTCAAGAAAATACTTTAAAATGTCATATAATTTCACGGGATTTTATAATATTTCACTGTACTTTAAGAAATTCATTAACAAGAAGTGAGGGGTTTTTTAGGTTTTCACAGATTTGTAGAGATTTTCAAATATGTTTTGCAATTAATTTGAATTCACCCTGAATTGTTACTCATTCATTCAGAATTATTTTATTATGTCTTTCGAATTTTGTTGATTTACCTGAATTCTTTTGAATTAAATCAATAATTCTATTCTGTTCAATGGATATTTTTTCAGTTTGTGTTTAATTCGTCTTGAAGTGTTTTAACCTCATTTTGAATTCTTCAACATTCAATAAAATTCTTTTGAATTCCCTTGTATTTTTCCAAAATCATTTTAAAATTACTAAAATCAATTACATTTTTTGGAGTTTTTAATTTTTTCCAATTTATTTCCATGTTTTAAATTTTAACTTTAATTCTTTGAAGTTTTATGAATTGAATTTTTCGAAATGCTTTCAAATCCAAAAGAACATCAGTCACACTATTGATGCACATATTTACTTTAAGTCACTCTTTGGATTAGAAATGAGTCTTGCTGCAAAAAACGTCGAATTAAAAATTATTGCTGCGCACTCCCGAGATATTCTCTGGACATCTGCTTTTAGACAACTTCGCATTCAAAATACAATACTTTCGAATAATTTTCAATCCGACGTTTTTCGTAGGGCAGTTTCTCTGCTTTTTTCGGTTTGAATAGGTCACTATTCTTAAATAAATTAGGCTGTAGCCGCCCTTAGAATAATAAACTACAAATTCAGGCCTCGGGCTCAAAACACACTATTGACACTATTTGACACTTTTTTCAAGCGATGACGCTGTTTTGCTACTATTTTGAAAAAAAGACACTAAAGACACTATTTTCCAATTAAAACCACGAATTTATCAACCACTATAGATTTTTTGAAGAATAAAAAATTGACAGATTTTCGCAGAAGGAAAAAAAATATATTGTTTGAAAAGTTTTTGTTTAATTTAGTTTTTAATAAGAAAGATACTGTAACGTTTATAAAGGCCTGGAAAGTTCTATCGACAGGATAATTTTCTTCTTATAATAAAAGAATTTAATCATTTTGACGTAAACAACAGATACGATAAAAATGTTCATGTAAAAAAAAGTTATACTAAAATACATTTTACTTTTTCGTAATAACGTGCATCATTTATGATAAAAATTAAAAAATTAATTTTTCATGAAAAAAATTCACCACATCTCTCAATGCATAATAAAATATTAGTGGCGAATGGATTACTATAGAGTATAAACAGCAATAATTGCGGAGCAAATAGACAATTAAAAAATTTGTTATCATATTTCTTGAAAACTGAAAGATTGGTAATTACTGCCACTATTCTATGTATCATTCATTTTTTTAAACTTTGTAAAGCTTATATAATAATGAAAATTAATATTATTCGCAGTATTTATCAATTTGAAATTTATATGCTCATATACATGTTAAAACGAATAATTCACAATTTATTTTATAAATAAGATTTCTTTTAATTTATAAAATAAAAAATGTATTACGCCAATATGATTTATAAATAAGTTAAGTGTTAAACAAATTTAAGAGCCGATTATAATAAATTGAATTATAATTATATGCACAATTTTTTGAAGATGATAACGGTGACAGAATTTACCTACAAATAAATTATGAGAAATCCATTACTCCTTTAGCTTCAACATCATCCTGTAGAGCCTTCTAATTATTTTTTACGAATATTTTGTAACATTAATTAAATATAAATAACATAGAAAAAATAAGTATTTGGTTTATTCTTTTTCATAACAAAAATTAGTAGGCGCGCGCCTTGGCGCGCGCACGACTACTAGTATTAATAGTAATAGTAAATTCTGCGTTACATGGATTCACTGAATACACTCTTTGAGAATATGATTTCAGCAAGAAGGTGATTGGTCGAAAAATATTAACAAATAAATAGTTATTCGAAAATTGATTAAATGAGAAAAATGTATACAAAAGTTAGCGCGCGCTTGCGCGCGCACATAATAGTCTAGAATACGTAGAAACACGTAAAATTCGTTTCTCGACATTGCGCAATATTGCATAATGTGCTGCAACAATCTTCTAGAACGATCTACACTATAATTGACACGTTCGGGATATAATTTTTGCAACGCAAAATGTGATGCGCCATTACAATAACCTTGAAGCTGTTGGCGAAAGAAATTCTTTTCAGAAATTGTGCAGTATAATTTGTTGACATAATCAAGAATGTTCTAGAATATTTTGTGCATTGAATGAATGTTTCATCTATGAGGAAGCAATAAAGCATCCTTGTTTTTCTCGTTATAACCTTGAACGTGTTTACAGAAAGTTCTACATTAGAATCGACACGTTCGGAATATATATTTTTGCAACGCAAAATCTAATATGTCAATACACTAACCTGGAAGTTGTTAACGAAAGAAATTCTTTCCAGAAAGCAATAAATCATCTTTGTTTTTCTCCTTATAACCTTGAGCTTATTTACATGAATTCAGCTCTACGCCTGCATCTTTTGTGCATTAAATTTTTTGTCAATAAGAAAGCAATAAATCATCCTTCTTTTTCTCGTTATAACCTTGAACGTGTTTTTACATGAATTCGGCTCTTACAATTCTTAAACTGCAGTAGCTATCGGATGCAACCTGATCCGTGAGAATAAATCAAATTCATATAGACGAAAACAGGATGTCACATCAAATTACACATATATACGCCTGCATATTTGCGCATTAAAAATGAATGTTTTATCTATGAGGAAGCAATAAATCATTCTTGTTTTTCTCGTAATAACCTTGAACCTGTTGACATCAATTCGGCTTTTACAATTGTGCAATATTATTATTCTGTTACGTCAGCAGGGACCTTCGAGAATGTTCTAGAAGCTTACCAAGGACATGAACCACTACAGGGTAGAAGCTTCTCGATGTCGGTAAGGTAGGAATTTGTGATTAGAACCGGCCCTGCCTATCTACTATTATTATATGGTTTTTTTCAACCACCTCAGAGAACGGATACTAGAATTTTCATCAAAATTACCAACAGTAGATGAAATTTTTGAGATGAGATGACCTGGAATTGCTCCAGTGTTTAATTTGTCGGTATTTAATTAGTTTTATCTTATGCGATCATTTTTCTCCAATGATATTTTTCATCTTCTTCTGGAAGTTTCTTATTGTTCTGGAGTGGAACTGTCAGCGTGAGAAGTTAAATTCATGTCCTCATGAGAGTATCAGTTTCCTATACGCCTTTGGCTTTTTTTTAGTTTTTCCAAGTTACAGACATCAGTGGCTGGTGGAAAGTGCCGAATTATGACCCTCGACTGACATTGATACTGATGACTCCTTTTATGCGCCCAGATAAAAAAAGTATAGAAAAAATAATTGCTAATAACAAATTATTTAATAATTTTGAAATTTTAATTCTCATGCCATTGTATTATTTGAATTTTTTACTTATTTCAAGCTTAGGCTGAGCTTTCTATCACAATTTAGAGCTGAGATAAGGTCTTCTTCTATAATTAACTCTGTAAGCTACAATTATTAACATTTTTCAATTTTTATGACGCATACATTTACAGAAAATGTAAAGTAATTCGCCTAATTTCTATTGATTTTTCAACAAAATATAACAAGTGAAAGTTCACTGTCGTGAAATTGATGCCGTTGACCGTGTTTTTGTTTAAACTATTGTAGAGAGGTCAACATTTTTGAAACATATAGTAGACCACTTTTCAATAAAAAATCTTTTCGCGGAATTGCCCTTTGCCATTGTTCGAGTAAATGTTCATCTTTGGGAACAGAAAAAAGTTGAGCTTTCTCCAAAGAAGATTTGTAGCCCAAATTGCATTTCAGAACTACACATCTACTGCCTCCATATCCGGCCATACTAATGTACAAAAGCCTTCTTAAAAATAATTAATTCCTTTCACAAGCACTATAAATCGCTTAAACCTAGTTTTTTCATTAATACTTCATTTTTTATTTACATTTAGCATATAGCCTAATGTATCTGTCAGCAGAAGCGCAGCAGCGCCGCCAGAGGATTAGTTCACCGCTGACCTCAAATTTAAGCCAGCGCTCTTGCACGCAGTCAGATAGGGCTGGCCTTGACATATTTGGGAGGTTAGCTTGAACGCAAACATTCAGGGTTGTAGGAATTATTTCGAGTAAAAATGCATAATATTATTTAACTGCATTTTGTAGAAATGTAAATTTTTGTTATCTTGAAGGATGAAGATTTCTTATTAATTAAGACTAATTATTAAAAAGAGAGTTTCCATCGTTCTTTTTGGATACGGAATTGCGCAAAAGCGCTGCGCTCACATCCCCTCTCTCTTGACCCCTTGTAACTCCTCATCATCGATCGAAATTCTAGGAACTGCATATAGGGAACTTATAGGGGAGTTCCAGTGTAATAACGAAAAATTGTCACAATTTAAAAATCTATGAACAACTTATCAAGTTATAAATCATTTTTTAACCTAATAAGATTCATGGGCAGACCAATTGCATTGCAGAAAAGTTAGTTTTGGGATGAAAACATTTAATTGAAAGATTTTTTTTCATGAAAAAGAATTAAAATTTTCGATAGTTTAAACAATTGGTTAAAAATGTCAGTTGCGAAAAAACTAATGACACCCGCTTACGCATTTCATTATAATACATAACAAATAGGGTTGAGAAACAAATTGTCTAATACATGGGCTCTATGTAATTTTTCCGGTAGAATCAAATGGCGTTATTAGTTTCTTTGTAACTCACGTTTCGAAACAAATTGTTTAAATAAAAATTATTCAAACTATCGAAATTTTTAATTCTTTTTAATGCAAAATCGTCTAATGGTTAAATGTTCTCATCTCAAGATTAACTTTCCCACTATGTCCATTGGTCTGGCCATGAAACTTAATAGGTTAAAACATTGTTAATAACTTTATAAGTTGTTTATAGACTTTCAAATAATGACAATTTTTCATTAGTAATACCATTCTAATAATGAATTAGAACGATTTTAAAATAAATTAATTTTGTTTTCTACGACTTTCTATTTTCCCTATTGTGGCATCTACACATAATATTTATGATTCAGAAGCTTAACCAGTTAACTTGTATATTCGAAATCGACGTTATGTGCCAAAACTGGTAGAAGCCATAAATGCCGTATCCATCATAAAAGTTCATTTCCCGAGATGAGAGTTTTTTAGGTCGCTGATGACGAATCTGGGGTCAAAACTGAGAAATTCAAAATGGCGGAACCAATATGGCGGACTAAAATGCAAAAATCACTTAACTTGAATGAAAGGCAGCAATAAAGAGTTTTTTAAGTCGCTGATTACTATTCTACTATATTATCAGCTATTTTGAATTTTTCAATTTTGACCTCGGATTCGTCATCAGCGACCAAAAAAACCACTTAGTACTGACTTTCATTCAAATCACGTGACTTTTGCATTTTAGTTTACCATGTTGTGTCCGCATGTTGGATGCATCATTTTGAATTTCTCAATTTTTACCCCGGATTCATCATCAGCGACCAAAAAAACTAGGGCATACCAATTTTTATCCAAATTCATTGAGTTGTGTGGCAGGTATTCCAAGTGCGCATATATGCGTCGTTACCAGTTGACTGGTTAATTAAGACTCATTTAACGACTTCAACTAAAAAAAACATACTAATGTTTTACCCTCATAGCACACTTTCCGAAAAACCTGTTTTTTTCTTAGGACTTGGTCCGAATGGCCAGGAGAAAAAACCCGGCCTGCCCTAGGTTTAGACCTATACTTAGAACAAGGTTCAAACATAGGTTCATGTCCGCCGTAATAAAGATAGTGTTAATTTACATAATACAGTCAGAAATTGATTTTATATTAAAAATTGTTATGCGTTTTAAAAAGTGGTAGAGATTTTGCTAGTACTTTTTGAGTTTTATTTTTTTGAATTGGGATTTGAGACAATAGTGAATACTAATGAAATTTTCTTAAAGATTTCTATAGAGCATGCGGCTAAAAAAAAATTATTTATTTTGTTAAGTCTGAAAACGTTAATCAACATCTCGGACATGAGAAAGCCGTCTCAAAAATTAATTCGCGCTCGCAAGTTGAAGCGTTCTTATATCCATGGCAATTAATCTGAGTTGCGAGAAATGGTAGCCCCGAGCGCTACACATCGACCAAATGCGGAACGAATTCTCAAAATACACCTGCGTGGCTAAAGGGGCATTAGTAGCGGGAAATTTAAATCAGTGTCCTACACAGTATAAAGATGATATCACTTACTGTTTCCAAAATCTAATTGAAATTGAACAATTGGACATTATCAGCACATAACTTTGTTCAAAAATATTTACGTAATTATCGGAAAATATTTTATTGACTAAAAGAAGTATTAAAAGATATTGTTCCATTGGTGGTAATGGTCAATTATAGCAATAAGAAAATAATGCAATGATTGTAATAAATCAATAGCATTCGAACAGGTCAACATATATTAGGTTTTAATTTAATTTCCATACTGTGCATGTTTTGAACATTAAATTTCTAAATTAAATTAAATCGCGAAGATAAAAACAAAAAATTAAAAATCAGTAAACATTTTGCGCTATAAATAAATGAAAAAAGAAAGGAAAAGAAACAATACCTTACTTAAAGTATTTTCCGTCGTTAGCTATAACATTTCGCCATTTTTCAGACAGCAAATGAATGCCGTTATAAAGAAATTGTTTTTACATTCTCATTCTAATGAGAAGGTATTGGTTTTATGTAAAATTTGACATAGTCGGTTTTCATCAAATCTCCACATTTTGAGGCCCCCTGAGCTAGAAAAAACGATTTTTACCAAGGTGTCTGTCTGTAGTCTGTCTGTCTGTAGCCACGATAACTTTCGAAAAAATGGTCAGATTTGATTGAGCTTTGGCACAAATTTTTATGGCCGAAAAATAGAGAACGAGTTCGTTAACCAGCTATTTTGGATGAAAATCCAAAAAGTGAGCACATTTTGAAAATTTTTGAGACCACTTTTTTTGAAGATTTGAAAATTCTATGTACGGTTATTAGTAGTATGCAAAATGACGAACAAGATATTCTCATGACTTTTCGTGATAAAAAAAAAATTACTGGAGTTATAGCATTTTCAAAATTCCAAAAAACAAACGAAAATGAACACTTTAAGCCGAAAAACGCACAATATGAAAAAAAGTCAAGAGGAGAAAAACGATGATTCCTGAACACCCTATAATATTTTCATAACAACTTTTTGAATTTTTTGAAAAATAAAAAATTCAAATTTTGATCGCACAAAAAATTAATGAAAAATCAAAAAAGCCATTTTGCTGTCAAACTATGTAAGATACCAGAAAAGATCATCTCACCAAAATTGTGCACCTAAAAAAGATCTACAAATTTCTTGTCATTCACTTTTTGATATGACGCGTAGTTTTTGTTTTATTCGTAAAAAACAGCATTGAAAATAGAAAAATCAAATTTTCAGACGAATATTACCAGCTACGAAAAAATGACCGAAACAAAATTTGTTCATCCAAGGAAGAGGTACAAATTTATTGTGACTCATGTTTCGATAGGATGCGTGGTTTTTGTTTTATTCGCGAAAATAACATTGACAGTAAAAAAAATCAAATTTTTGAAAAAACAATGCAAGGTACGAAAACATATAAATGAACAAAAATTGTGGATTCAAAAAAGACTTACGAACCCGTAATCAATTTTTGTGGTAAGAATATATTCAAAATGAAAAAATTAACTTTTTTGATAAACGGCACAAGCTAAAATAAAATGTTAACTAATAAAATTTGTCGCCTGAATTATATCATTACTTTTCATTTGAAATCAAATACAAATTTAGTAATTTGTATATGACGAACATATAACACGAAGCACAAAGTGCGCGCTCAGTGTATTTACCAAATCGCACGCCGTAAGTGCGCTCAAACTTTTTTGTTTCTATCATACGGTGCACAGAACCGAGCGTGGAACGCAAGGTTCAAATGATTTTCAAATCAAATATCGAGCGCGAAGCGCGAGTGTCTGGATGAGAATGTGTTCCTTAAGGTCGATAGAACCTTGAGTAAATAAAGTTCCTTTTCAGTCTAAAATAAAAACAAATTTAACAATCACTTAATATGTAGAGGTTTTGATAATTTTATAATATTTGCAAACAAACTTTTTCTTTTCATCGAAGTCGAACACGAAGTTCAAAAATCTAGAGGAGCCGAGCGTAAAGCGCGATGCAAATACGCCCGAGCGCGTAGCACGAGGTGAATACATAATCGAGCGCGAAGCGCGCCGTGAGAATGTGCCCGCGAAGCGGGCAGATTTTTTTTTTCTTTTTTTAAGCGATCCACTTATCAAGCCAATTTTTTATCTCTTCATAAGAAGGAAGTTCTGCTCCAAAAGAGTATGCTGCATGGAGCGAAATAAATGGTAGTTCCTTGAATGGTTTCGCTACGTGCCTTTCGGCATATTGTGGACGTTTTTCTTTCAATGCTTGGCTTAAATTCACTATTTGGTCTCAATAGCGAGCAGCAGTGGTGATTTCATTAGGATTCAGACACTCGTAGTAAATTAGACCTCTTTGATCGCACCAAATACTCAACATAACCTTACTTCCATGCATATCCCGTTTTGCTGTCAATTGCTTATGGTTGGACAGGCTTCACCTATGTTTCCCTCCTTTTTGGATTATCGTAATGAATCCATTTTTCATCTCCAGTAATGATTAGATGCAAAAATGACTTTCTGTTGTGTCTTTGAAGCAACAATTCGCACATTGTTGAATGTCTCTCAACGTCTCGGTCTTTCAAAACATGTGGCATCCAGCAGTCTTGTGTCTGAATGAATCCTATTGCTTTTAAACGTTTACTTATAGTCCATTCATCAACATTTGATAATTCTGATAGTTCCTTAAGGAGTCGTCCACATAATACGTCACACGTTTTCCTTTTGTTTATATCGTGGTATCCCTTCTGGCTTCAAGGCAATTTTATTCTCGCCTTTATTTAAACAAAGGAAGAATGTGTGACGTATTATGTGCACGACCCCTAAGCGCTTGATGTGAATATATTCATTCAGTAATGTTTCCAAATTTTCATCTTCAAATTTTTTTGGTGCACAAAAGCGTTCTTTGTCTTTCACCTCGTAGTCACCAGCTTTAAACCATTAAAATCATTCTCTACAACTTCTTTCGGATAGAGAATTGTCACTATAAGCTTCCACGAAACGATAACTTTCAGCTGCACTTTTCTATGATAAAAACTAATGAAATAAGACCTCACGCATATGCTGTTTTGTAGGCACGAAATTCGACATTTTTAATGTCATAGAAAAATGTATTGTTTACACTGCTCTCAATTAGCATATACTGAATATTAATGCTTGGTTTTCGTGCTTATAGATAGATAGATAAACTACATGCACACAGTACTGGTAACGACATCTGTAGTGAGCGGCGGAAACTTGTTCAATTACTAATATTAAGAAATTATAGGTATAACGGAGACTATTTTCTTCACTTAAAACTGAATTTAATATAATGAATGTTTCAAATTTCAAGATATTAAAGTATGTATTCTTAAATTCTTATTTATATGTTCTGTTGAATTATGTACGTATGTCGCGAGTTTATCGTCTTTGAAATTATTGTTGTGAACTCCGGACCAACTGTACAAGTCAGCCAACTCATTTGAAATAATTTTCGGCATGACTTTGAAAATAATTTGTTTAACAGTATCATCGCCCTCGGCCTTAATTGCATCCTCCTACAAAATAATAATTTTATAATTGTTATTTTTTTGTAAAAAAAGAAAAGATTTTATAGACAGAATATGAGATTAGCTCTCAGCAGCATTCATTTATTTTGTATTTTTTGAATCCCAACAATGGAAATAATGAATATACTTTCAAGGCTGCCTTCTCATAGCGGAAAAGTTTCAAAGTTCAAAATACTTTTTCTATTCAATTACAACTCCCATTGACTTTATTTCGGGCCTCGAAATTATTTAAATGCCCAAGTTAATTTTGCCAACAGAAAATATGGGTATAAAATGAATAATTATTTTTATCCAAATCAAGTAAACTTTCATTCTTGATTTTTTTAGCTGAAAAATTATATTGTACAATAACAAAATTTTGAGGCAAGAAGCAATGTCAATCGGACTTGTGACAATAATGTAAGCTACGAGGTTATGTGCGGTGCTGCTGTAGTGACGTTAGCAGAGACACACGAGAAATGCGCGCACATAATTTCATCATTTTCATTCAATCGTGCCAAGTATTACTTTCGCCCCGGCAGCTGATACTCGACCGAAATCGGTCACTTTCGCTTAGTTCAAGATGCAGCGAAAGTCAAACAATCGATGCGCGCGTTACGAAAAATCTTTATATCCATACTTTGCTTTTTCGATGTTTCTGATACCACTCTTATGAAAAATAAAGCGACTTTCTTCGTACCGAATTCAATCGGCATTGGCGATTATGCGTCAATTCTATCTCAACTGCATTAAAATCTGCCTGTGTCTTCAATCGAAAAGAGCTGAATACTTCGTTTTTTTTCAAATCAGCTTGACTTCGTGTAATTGTTTCCGGCTCTTGCAGTCAGCCACGTTGCTTTGGGCTAACTCCCCAATGCAACGAATTATGCGGTTACGACACCAGTATCGCGCAGTGCCACCCACAATAGGCCTCTCTCGGATGGAGGCCATGGTTCAGTTGGGGGTGGCAATAGGACCGAACCGAGGCGACGACCAGGCAATGGCCCCGGCAGTATTAGCTGAAGCTAATACTGCTCTCCCCGATTTGCTCCCCGAAGATGTTAATCTCTCGAATGTGAACTATGTAGTTTACGAGAAGGCGGTCTCCCTGCTTAGTGACAATAGAAGTAACGATACTTCAGTACGCCTGAGTAAAACTCGCGAGCGTATTGCACAGCTTCGGTTTAGAATCGAAACGGCAAGACGGCATGCATCAAATATTCAGTGCGTGATAAGCTACATAATATCAAATAAAAAATTCACTCCAAAAGTTAGGGCACTTGCTCGAAACTTCAGGAAAGCAAATGACACGCTGAACAAGTGTAAACTGTTAACCATGAAGCAGCACTGGACGCACAAAATAAGATCTCTTTCAACGGCGAAACAGCGCTTTGAACGGTGAGTAAAGTGGATTCAGGAAAATTCCACTTTTTCTACTCATCCTTCCCGTCTGTTCAATAAAACGTCACGTGCTGTTAAAAATCCGCCTAGTCGAGAAGAGATTCAAGCCTTCTGGGAGCAAGTATGTGGAGATACTTATCAGCTAAATGAAGACGCTTCAGATATATCACTCTTTCGTAACTTTTGCCAAAGGCAAAGGTTACAAGGTCCAGAGGAAGAGTGTCCAATAATTACTGCTGAAGAAGTGAAGAAAGTTATCGCTAAAACTAAGAACTTTTCAGCGCCAGGGCCAGATAAAATCAACAACTTTTGGTGGAAGAAGTTTACTTCTACGCACCAACATCTAGCTCGTATATTTACTACTTTCTTAAATGGAGAACAACTCGTCCCGCAGTGGTTAGTGGAAGGACGCACGGTATTGATCCCTAAAACCGGAGATTTGTCAAGTCCAAAGAACTACAGGCCCATAGCTTGTTTAAACAATAGCTACAAGCTATTCACTGGCATCCTCAACGAGAGGATATTAATATCTATCGAGCCGGTATGGAGTGCAATAGTTGAACAACGTGGATGCAAGAGAGGGCTGGCAGGTTGCAGGGAGAACCTGTTAATAGACAGGTGTATCACGCAGGACTCGATCAGGTATCGACGCAATCTGTCCATGGCTTGGATTGACTACCGTAAGGCATTCGATAACACGAACCATGATCTGCTTATTAAGCTCCTTGAGTGCCTGGAGGTGCATTCAAAAATAGTGAGATGCATAAAAGAGCTTATGCTCTTGTGGCGGACAAGATTTGTCATAGCATCTGACAAAAGACAAGTGACTACAAGAAATATCACATATAAGAGGGGGGTCTTCCAAGGAGACTCTCTAAGTCCGATACTTTTCTGTATCTCCCTCTTGCCTCTATCTATTGTGCTCCGAGGGAAAAGCTCTGGATACCTATGTGGCCCGCCGAACAGAAGGGAATATAAGGTCAACCACCTTTTATACATCGACGACCTTAAAGTCTTTGCTTCCTCAAAAGAGGACCTTAACATCCTTGTGGCGGCGGTAAATAGGCCCTCTAAAGCGATTGGCATGAGCTTCGGACTGGACAAGTGTGCCTGCGTCCACCTACACCAAGGAAGACTAGAAACTACATCATCGTGTGACGATCAGGATGTTCAATTCATAGGCGGAAATACCATTCAACATCTTGGTATTGGAGAAACATACACATATTTTGGAATACCGCAAGCGGAAACCCAAAATGTGCGTGTGTTTAAAACGGTCCGTGGAAAAAGGTATCGCCAAATTCTCAGAAAAATGTGGGCTTCCGAATTATCTGGAAAGAATAAGATCCAGGCGACCAATATGCTGGCCGTTCCTATACTGCTCTACACGTTTGGTGCAGTAAAATGGAACGTCGACGAGTTGAAGCAACTTGACCGAAGCACACACAAGATGGTGACAATCCATCGAAGTCATCATCCTAGATCTTCCGTACCTCGAATATACCTCCCTCGAGATAAAGGGGCTAGAGGCTTGCTAAGCTTAAAGTGTCTTCATCGAAGAACGGTTCTGGCTACAGCCTACTTAGTTCTAAATAGCACAGCTTCTCTTATGCGACTCGTACATCAACATAAAGTCGTCAATGCTGCGGCGTTTCTATATTGTGCCGCAGATAGGGCCGCAGAGAAGCTTGATCTCCCATTTGATTCCAGCGACAGTACACATGGCCTAGTATCACCAATATCTTTGGTGCTCAAATCTCGTGTACAGGAAGCAGAACATACGCTTCTACTAAGAGAACATACTGACAAGCCCCTTCACGGTAAATTGTACGGCATCATACGTAGACAAGAGCTCTCGATGGGTCTTTCCAACATGTTTCTCAAGTCTGCTGGATTGAGATCGGAGACGAAGACTGACCGTGAGCGCATAATGAATGTACCTGTAGGCGATACCAACTGCCGAGCGTGCAGGCAAGAGCCAGAAACACTTGGACATATTCTCAGTGGATGCTCAAAATATGCACGCTACGGGTACATAGAGAGACACAATGCGGCTCTGAAAGTGTTATATTACCATCTCAGGCACTTCTATGGTGTTGATCTATTGCCCGCCTTGCCATACGCCCAGGCGCAACTCGAGTCCGTTGTGGAGAATGATCAGTGTAAGATCTACTGGAAGTTCTCATTCTCCGCCACTCAACGTATCAGTGCTACAAAGCCTGATATTGTCCTCCAAGATCTGAGGACCAAGATCATTTACGTGATTAATTTCTCGGCACCAGCCGATGGTAATATCACGGCAAAGGAGGAAGAAAAACGGGCGAAATATCAAGCACTTCTTTTCGAGCTAAGCAGACTGTACCAAGGCTACAAAGTCCATCTTGTAGTTCTGATAATCGGCTGTCTTAGATGTATGAAAGCTTCATTTCTTAGCCAACTGAACAAGATTCCGGCTTGTCAGCGTCAGGCTTATTTCAACGCGAACCGGATGCAAAAGGCCGTTCTTCTGGGATCACTTCATCTGGTCCGTCAATACTGTTCCTCATAACATTCTACGAAGATTGGTAGCTCTAAAAAAGTATCCAAAGGTGAGACCTTCATCTCCAACTGTCCCGTCTGCTGCGTAAGGTCATCCGCGACTAGAGACCTAACTCCAAGGAACAGTGTTGCACGATGTTATCTCGCGTAAATTTCCCGCTCTTGCTTACCTTCTAGGACAGAAGGAGCAGAAGCGGATGACGTACACGTTTCAGTTGCGTCGGGATTGGTTGCATAAGGAACCATGATCGTAGCTTCCAGAGCCTACAACTTCTCATAATTAATACTGCGATATTTGATTTGTGATATATATATATATATATATATGCAACATATAGGCAATAATAGTAACCTATGCCTTCCAATCTTTCGATTCGTGAGTGTAAATCGTAATCATTATACATTTCACCTAGAAAACTTGATTTTTTTGTAAACAGTAACTTTGTATTATATAAATTATGCAATGTTACATTCACTAGAGGTTTTGTGGCAACGCAAAACTTCGGGACGGGTAATGCTGACTTTTTTCTAGTCGGGTTTTGTTTCTCGCACAATTTAGCATTGTCGAAAGTTTCCAGTATTTTTTAGTTGAAAACATTTTTATTGCTTCGCAGCCGAGTAGCATGCTATAAAAAACAACGAAATTCAATTAGCTTCTTTTTTTATTTATATATTGTGACGGTCTAGTAAATTACACTCTTTTTAACTTGAATATAAGATACGTTTGTTTATTTGACCGAAAGATATACAGAGTGACCTGTTCGTAGACAGGGCGCAAGGACTACTGAGGCCCCGAGGGCCTTGTGTAGGCGTCGCAGACTACCCTTAGCTAGAATCTATGAGAGGGGAGAGTGGTGAAGTACAAGTATTACACCCCCTTCGTTAGACTCGTTTTGCTCCTAAAAAACGCAATTTAACGACCTTAGGTGCTACTAACGGCTCACTATTTTCAATTTCATGTGCAGGAGGAGCCTGCGGAACGTAGGTAACAATAGTTGGCGTTGGGGCTGCGTTATTATTTATGTTGTTCGTTGTACAAAATAGGTTGAGACAGACTTTCGGTAGACATTTTTGTACCAGATCGCAGAATCCGCATTTATACATGGAGAATAAGGTTATTATTACTAACGCAACATAACCTAAGTACGTAAGAATTTCTGTGGTGGTTTCAGTCCATGTTCGTGTTCGCCGTTCATTTCTGACTCTATTTAAAACATCATCAATATCATCTAATGTTCTACCTGCTTGCAGTAATTGCTCATTATCAATCTGTTTTTGGATTGGTAGTAGTTTATCGTTGAGTAAATCTAGATCGTTACTGGTATACGGAACAGAAATATTTTTTGTATAATAGTCTACGAGGCAGCGAATGGAGGAGATGAGTGAAAGGATGACCCAGGCAGTCCGCATTCTGAAAACATGAGTTTATTGATAGTATGGTTTCAGACGATTTGCATGAATTATGAGGTATTTATTTTCAAAAAGAATTTCGTAATTAGTTTGGCTGGAACGCCGTACTACTGTTGCTGGACCCAACCATTCTGAGTCTAACTTGTTTCTTTTAGTTTCGTTATGGACAAGTACAAGATCTCCGGCACCGAAAATAGAATTAAAAATGACAATATTCGAATCCTGTAATTTCTTTAATCTCTCCTGTGTCCTCTGGATTGATTCTTTTCCTTTTGCTAGATAGGCTTCATGCCGCTTCTTCCACATATCCAAGAGTTCTTGATGGTTTAAAGAACTGGTGGTGGCAAGAATCGAAGGCAAGTTTGCTATTCTTCCGAAGGTCATCTCGAAAGGTGTTAACCCAGTGCTTTCATGAACTGCTACATTATAAGCCAAACAAGTAAGGTTGAGGTTCAAGTCCCATTCAGTTTGATTATCGGCGATAAAGGTTTTTAACAAATCCTTCACCGTTGCATGGGTTCTCTCTAATGCTCCATTCGCCTGAGGGTGAAAGGTTGTAGTTTTTATGTGTCTAATTCTAAATAGATTTTCAAATTTTTGGACCAATTCTGATACGAAGTTTGCTCCTTGATCAGTCAGAATCTGTTTCGGAGAAGAAAATATGTATATGTAGTGATCCATCAGTTGTGTTATGATTGACTCACTGCTAGTTTCTTTGAGCGGTATTAGAACGAGATACTTTGTTAATACATCTTGGATAGAGAGTATATACTCGTGTCCAGATTGTGTTATAGGCAGTGGTCCAAAAATGTCCATTGCAATTTTATCGTTAGGTGCCACTGGCACATCGGAAATTGCTGCTTCGATTTTCGGCCTAATACGTGTCAATTTCTCTCTTTGACAGATGTCACATTTCTTAATAAAGTCGATGACTTCATTCTCCATATTATCCCAAGAGATAATTTCCCTGAGTCGCTTTATGGTTTTGTTTTCTCCAAAGTGACCTGATCCGATGTTTCCATGTGCTTCAGACAGAAGGTTTTGTTTGTCTTCTCTCGTTAACTCTTTGTTTGGTCGATCACATACAAAGAATGCATGTTCTGGGAATTTTTTATGAAGAAGAAAGTTGAGCATGTCGTGCAACCGCACTTTTTCAGTGTTTATTATTAGAGGGTCTTCCATGTGAAATTTGAAGATTTTCCAGTTCTTGCGGTTTGTGAAATCCTTGATTTTCTTATAAAGCAGTTTAATCCAGTCTTCTTCTTGATAATCAGGGAGTTGGATTCGTAAAAGGGAAAACAGATTCTGTTTGCTCACTTTTATCCAGTTTTTTCCGTTAGCGACAGGTTTTGTCTTAACTTTATTAGGGAATCGATTTCTTTTCCATGCCCTATATTCTTCAACTACTTCTTTTTCGTCCTTGGGTTCAGCGGATCTAAGCTGCATGGGTTCCACTTCAGCATTTTCGCTGTCCGTTTCAGAAGGTTCGTATTCGGTGCTCATGTCCGGAACTTCTATTGCATTTCCTTCTTCACCGTCTCCTTCACGTGTTGGATACATACGCGACAATGCATCGGCGGCTGTATTTTCTTTCCCTTTTATATATTCGACTACATATTGGTAACCTTCAAGGCGAAGTCTCCATCTGAGTAGTTTAGACGCTGGATCTTTAATATTAAAGAGCCATTTCAGGGCCTGATGATCTGTTTGGATTATGAACTTTCCTCCTAACAGGTATTGCCTTAATCGTTTGACTGCCCAGACTATAGCAAGCAGTTCCTTTTGTGTTGTGTCGTAATTCATTTCAGGTTTATTGAGTGTCCTAGAAATGTAACAGCAGGGATGACCTTCTTGAGAAAGGATGGCCCCGAGACCTACATTTGAAGCATCTGTTGTTAAAACAAATTGCTTTTTGTAATCAGGGTATCTCAACACTGGCGATGAGCATAAGCAGTTCTTTAGATCTCCGAAGGCTCTCTCGCAAGCTGATGTCCATTGAAAAGGGTGATTTTCTTTTGTAAGGTCAATGAGTGGCTTAGCCCTCGTGGAAAAGTTCTTAATAAATTTTCGATAATACCCGGCGAGTCCCAGAAACGATTTCACCTGTTTTGGATTTATGGGTGTTTTAAAGTCCCTTACCGCTTGAATCTTATTGGGATTCGGTTTTACCCCTTCTGCTGTGATCACGTGACCCAGATATTCCAACTCTGGTCTGAGATACTCACATTTATCAGGCTGCAACTTCAATCCCGTTTGTCGCAGCCTTTCGAAGAGTATGACGAGGTTCTCATTGTGTTCCTTGAGGCTTGATCCGAAAACGACGATGTCGTCAAGGTAAACAAAGCATATGTTTCCTACCAAACCTCTAAGAGCTGTGTCCATCATCCTCTGGAAGGTTGCCGGCGAATTCTTAAGACCGAATGGCAATCTCTCGAATTCGAAATGACCTTGCTGTGTACTGAAGCCTGTATATTTTTTTGATTCTGGATCCATAGGTATCTGATGGAATCCGGAGCTTAAATCAAATGCTGAAAAGAACTTCGCCTTTCCTAAGTGGTCGAGTATATCATCAATTATTGGTAGCGGGTATGCGTCTAGGTCAGTTCTTTCGTTTAGCTTCCTGAAATCTATAACAATGCGCCATTTTTTCTTTCCAGAAGCATCGGCTTTCTTCGGAACGACCCACAATGGTGAGTTGAAAGGTGATTTGGACATAGAGATTACTCGCTTGTTCAGCATCTCTTTCACTTGACGATTAATTTCAGCTTTATGGCATTCTGGTTGGCGATATGAAGGAATGTTAATGGGTCTCTGGTCTTTTAAGATAATTTCGTGTTTTGCTAAATTTGTGCATGGGAGAGGATCTCCTTCTAAGGTAAAAATATCGTGATAACTTTGGACAATTTTGTTTATTCCTTCTCGGTGTTTTTCTTCAATATGCGAGAGTCTTGTGTTTGCTCTAAGAAGTTCTAATCTCTTGGCTAATTCCTTTGTCGTAATATAATGTACCCTCTCTTCGCTTTCGGGTTGAACATATATGTACTTGGGTTGAATTTCCGTGGTTGAAAGCGTTATCATTTGTTCTGTTTGATTAGAAATCGGAATTCGTAATTCATGGTTCTGAATTCTGTAGATTGAGTCTGGAATATGTGGATGATCTGTAATTAGCATATGCCCTTGTTTCTTTTCTACTTGCATGGTAATTATTTTAATCGAGCTTTTTGGTACAAATATCCCGTCATCGTGCAATTCATGTTTAAAATTGTCCAATTGTAGATGAGTGTTTGAAAGGCTAAATTTATAACTATACATGAATGGAACCCCGATGATTCCATCTTCGGGTAGTGGAAAATCATTTGGTACAATGACGAACACATGCTCTTTTCCCTGAAATTTTAATTTTGTTATTTCATTTGTTCGGTGTTGGTCATTTCCCATAAAGAACACTTTGCTAGATTTTTCACGTGGATGATTAGAATGAACAAGCTCATCCTTGATTAGGTTGAGTGAGGATCCACTGTCCACTAAAAGTCTTCCCGTTCTGTTTGTGCCATGTAAGTTTGCTCTAATTGAGAATAGTCTTCCTGATATTGCGGAGACTCTATCTCTGTTGACAGTTGGTCCTCTTGATAGTCCAGAACGTTTTCTGTGAGTTCTCCCTCCACCTGTAAATTGTGAACACGATTCGGTGGGCGGGATGTTGAGTGTCCTATCGGAAAATTTCGGTCTTTGCTATAGCATTGGGATTCGTTGTGTCCCGATCTTTTACAGATTTTACAAAACATTTGAAGTCTCTGTTGTAAAGGCAGAGAGTGATTTGGAGGGTTGTCAATGCTTGGGTACTTTGAAGCGGACGGGGCATGTTGGAATGCTGACCTAGGTTGAGCAAACGTCGGTTTTGTCAGGGGTTTGTTACCGGGTGGTCTAACATTTGAGTATCTACTGTGATGCTTTTCCCTATACCAAACCTCGGATTCTAGGGCTTCCTGCTGTGCTTCGTTCAAAGTATTCGGTCGCAGAGGACGAACTTGTGCGCCGATTTCATCCTTCAAGTTCATTATGTATTTTTTTATTGCCGATTTCTCCTCTATTTGAATTGCTAAACGTCGCGAGGTTGGGTTCGATTGTTCGTTTTGGACCGCGTAAATGAGTTCATTATAATGTTGTCGGAACCGCATGTTATAATTTTGAACGGTTTCCATGCCTGTTTGCTTGACGGATTCAAGTTTTGACCGACTCAACTCAACTGAACTTATTATACCTACATTTTGTCTCAAAGCGGAGAACAACTGATCGTAATCATCTATTGAGCTGAAGCGGATAGCGCGTTTTGCTTGATCTTTAATTTTTTCGGCTATGATGAAATCCAAAAGTAAATCCGGTTGCGAACATCTCAATTTCGCACGTTTAACTGACTTAATAAAGTCCTCGACACCGACATCATCACGTCCTCTCAATTCTTCGACGGTTCTGATGATATCCTTCGCAGGAATGGACGTTGTCGCGGGAATGGATGTTGCCTGTAAACGAGACGCTTGAGAATTCGCGAAATTTCTTTGCCGAGTCGGGGATGGAGAGCTGCTACTAGACTCTCGACGTTGAACACGATTTATTCGCACGCTTTCCTGAGGATGTTGGGATACTGCTGGTGCGTTTTGCCTGTGATTTTCACCCTGTTCCGTTCGATTATTTTCAAGTGGGGGAAGAGATGAATTTTCTAATTTTTTGGCATCGAGATTTTCGCAAGGGGGATCTTTTTGTGAATTACTTGCTTGCGGAGGAAGGGACGGAGTTTCGGGTTTTGATGAATACCCAATTTCGCATGAGGTATTTTTTTCTCTAGTGTTGTGACCAGAGCTCTCATCTTCCGTTAACAGCAAATTCCCCTGTTTAGCAATATATTCTATTTCTCGTGCGCGCTGAGCATTTTCACTATTTAAAATTCGTAATGCATCTTGAATTTGCTTTTGGGAAGTTTCCATACTAATCAATTTATCGATGATAAATTTCATGGGGTCATCCATCATTGTGGGTACTTCCTGCGAACCGGACCCTAAATCTTCGCTAGACATTTCCCGAGCCGTGAGGAAAGGATTAGAATCGGGATTAAGATTGGCTACAAATCCTTCGCTTGTTTCTGATTCTTCCGTCGAGTATTCTACTAAGTTCTTTCTATAAGCTGAGAACGCCAGTGTGAGGTAGTGTTCCTATCGTAAAATTCTAAACTTGTTCGTTCGGATGACGACGCAAATTATTTAAAAAAAAATATTTTTTTATTTTTTTATTTTATAATCTAAACGTAAACGTTTGTTGAAGGAAGAAGCCGCGTATTGCTTCTTACTATTTTCGAATAATTACAATTTTCATCTAACTTACGCAACAAGAGTTTGAGAGACGCTGGCGCAGTTGAGAATCGATGGTAGGCTGGCTGACGTTGGCAGGATCAAGCGGGATGCTGCAGCTCCGTAGGCTGACAGCTGGCCGGAAAATCGGGAAATTCTTTGCCTCCCGCGGTGTCTCCCTTGAAAAGTGACGTCGCTCCTTTCTTAAGAGTCACTAGTACGTTCACTTGATTTGTACTATTAGCGTGATCTCTTTTGGCTAAAGATTAATCGTTTAATGATAATCTTTATATGCCCTGGTAGTTCACTTGCGCTATCTTTAAAAACCTCGTAGGTTTTCACAAATATGGGACTATAATTCCACAATTCACAAAACTTCACTTAAATGAATTAACTGCACAGATTCTTTATTATCCCCGAAGAACGTCGTATCGATCAAAGGGATCGTGGCCAGGATCGCCAAAATTATGTGACGGTCTAGTAAATTACACTCTTTTTAACTTGAATATAAGATACGTTTGTTTATTTGACCGAAAGATATACAGAGTGACCTGTTCGTAGACAGGGCGCAAGGACTACTGAGGCCCCGAGGGCCTTGTGTAGGCGTCGCAGACTACCCTTAGCTAGAATCTATGAGAGGGGAGAGTGGTGAAGTACAAGTATTACAATATCTCATTACACGGAGAAACTTTGTACTGGAAAAGTTACTAAATTAGGTTACAATGGAGGGACAAAGGCGATAATTTGTATATTTTAATACAGTGGTAGTAAGCTGTACTATTTTCATATTAAAGTTTCGTGTTGATAATACCAATTCTTAGTATTTTCTGTAGCAAAATCCTGGATAGGATAAATTAGTAGAGACATTATTAAATTGTATTAAAAGAATAGAAGTAATAAGTATCTAAAATAACATAAAAGACTAAATTTGTAAGAGGAACTACTATTGTCTGTAGGAATATGAATTCTACCATGGCACATCCTATTTCTTGCATTATAGAGTAAGACAAATTGGGTAGATTGCTCTGGAATATTAGTAAGTTACTTAATAAGCGAGCCTAGCGTTGGACCGAGCGCAGCCGAGTGTGAACGATGTGAGCCGAACAACACAACGGCACAACACAACGTTTAAAATGAACCAACTGTCAATTAAAAATTTTAATTTCATGATTCTAACTTAAAAATTGTTCATTTTGAATATTTTTATTTTAAAATATATATTTTATTTCATTTTCAACTTGCTAATTACAGTTTGGAAATCTTCAGTTCAGATCCTTATTACAATAAATTATGATAATTCGAAAGCCTGTGAACAATCAATGAATGATTTAATGAAAATTAATTGAAGTGCTAGGCATTTACTTCATAGAGGCGATAAATTTCTGAATCGCATAATCTGGTTTAGCAGGATGGAATATCGCCGTGCTGCCGCGTCGGAGACCCGTGTTCGATTCCCACAAGCCCTATATTAATCACATTTTTCTGTTTCAGCTTGTAGTATAATATTCCTGTATGTATATAATAAATTTATAAACTGCATTTATATAATCATATGTACTACTCCTGTAGGCCTATAGTCAGCATGTAAGTCGTATGCTTGTGTAAAAGAGTAAGTGTGTCGTGACCTTCAACGCGACGGGGCGCGTGTTGGGTTTATTTTTTTCGTCTGCTAATCCGACTGTACCAATTTTTACTAAGTCATTTACTAAATCAGTGCGCCAGTCTCTCTCGACGTTACTACAGTTGTTTGCAAATATTGCAGTAAGTGGCTGTAATACATTGCTTGCTGGTTTACTACAGAGGTTTGTAAATACTTCAAACCTTTTTTGAAATAAATGTAACATTTTTAGATTTGATTCCAATTAATTTTGTAGTTCGGGATGTAGTTACCAGTTACTACTCGAAGTAGTAAACATTACAAAAGTTCCGCTCTGTCCCTCCATTGCAAACTAGAAGTAGTAAAATCTAGTCTGATTTTTAGCAAATATTACAGCAAAAGGTTTCTCCGTGTACCTTCAAGATCACCATTAACTTGTCTAAGTGGATTTATGGTAGTGAACGGATTTGCGATTTTCTCTTCCACCTGTAATAGTACCAAAATGCAAACTAAATATACAACATCTCATTACAGCAATATTCAAGGTATTATTTAATTTTTTCAAATTACTAATAGCCCAAATTTGTAGTTATTTATAATTACAAGAAAACTATCCACCTAGAAACACTACCCGAATCGGGTAGTGTCACGCCTACCCTGAAAGGGAAATGGCTTAATGGT
>CAKNYM010043242.1:47749-65345 GCA_932195095.1 Andricus curvator
GGGTAGTGTCACGCCTACCCTGAAAGGGAAATGGCTTAATGGTATACTACTACTACTATTACCTGTGGAAAATGGGTCTTGTGACCTGTCAGCACTGTGCTTGAAATCTATAAATTAAGATAGATGAAAAATTCTACATATTGTTATTAAACTTTATGTCTCTTAATATAAAATTACTTACTAATATCTTCTTCTATATTATCGACATTATCTTGGTATAATGATCTAATATCTTCTTCTATATTATCGATGTTATCTTGTTATAATGCTCTTCCGTTATGTGTTAAATAGGAATAGTTTGATTGAACTAACATTTTCTCTTTTCCACCTGTATAACAATATTAAAACAACTGAAATTTACAACATTTCATAACGCCATTATGCACAAAGTATTATTCAAATTTAACAAACAAAATTACCTGTGGGAGATTTATTTTGCGACATGCCGTCATCACACTGAGAAAAATGGATTATACCCGGTAATAAAAAATATGTTACGGGATATAATCTTGGACTATTAACTATCTATGGGAAAGCGATCCAGATTATTAGAACTACAATCTATAGATATTAAGAAATAGATGTTACAGGATAATATCTTGGATTATTAAACGTAATTATAAACTTATACAAAATTTTGATAGACGAGCTCGGAAGTACAACTGGAAACAAATTTCAATTTTTTAAACACACAATAAACAGGAAAGTGGCTATCATGAGACTACAAAAACGAAAGTAAAGGAGGCTAAGTTTCTGCATTTGTACAAGTGGCAGTGATGTATAATGAACAAAAATATGAACTTACCCATTTTCTAAATCTAAATCACGGGTGATTTAGCACTAATAATCATTTTATAACTTATTTATTACTTGTTTTAATGCGAACGGATGCATATGACACGCGCCACGATGCGACGTACCATCTGAGACTACACAGACGACTGGATATTTTAAAATCTGAAATGTTACAATTTAATACCTGAAGATTATAAGAATTTAACATCTAGAGATTATATTTGGTAATATCTTCATATATTAGAAAAATATTATAGATTATACGCGCTAATATACTTTTCTATACGGTGTATTATTCTTCAATTCTATCATCCAGTTCGTATAATCCATTTTTCTCAGTGCAATGTTATCCTATTCCACATTGTCACCATTACCTTTGTACAGGGGTCTTCAGCTAAGTGTCCCATAGAAATTTTTTGATCTATCTAAGGCTATCTGCTTTCTAGATGATATCTCGTATAAGCTTTCCTCATTTTTTGTATTGCAACTTTTTCTATGGTGTCAATGTGACAGTTTATTGGTATACTTTAGTTTGAAACCTTATAAAATTGCCTTACCACAGGAAGCAACATGAAGTTCTTCCCCTTGCATCACCTTGCATGGAAAGGCTTTATCGTTGATTCTTAAGTTATTAATTTTGCACTTCAGATAAAAATAACTGAATTTTAAAAAGCGTAATCAAAAACTTTAAATTAATTAATTAATTTGTAATCATTTAGTTTCAAGATCTTAATTTAAGAGTGATTATTTAGTGATTCATAAATCGCTGAAGAAGCTGATATCCACCGTAAACCTATCTAACGCTTATTTTTACGAATAAATAATAACATTTCTATTTTTGAAGCTGTTTTTATTCAAAAAAAATCTAAGGTTCATTTCGCATAAAAAAAAAGAAAAAGGACTGCTAAATTCGAAAAAAGCGTAATTTACTTTTCATCCTTATTTTTTAACGGTGAAATATTTTGGACTTAAACAATGGTTATGACTAATGAAAAGGCTATGAAAAACACTGTCGAAACTGTAGTTTTTCATTGGTATTAGCGGAGTTATAAATCACTCAAATAGATGGTAGTTGAGAAGTAATGCCCAATACATTAAACAGCTTTTTATTTTTAATTTATACGTTATTGTTTCAGAAATTCATGAATTAAAAAAACATCACGTGCGTCCTAAAGTCCTAAACTACGATCCAAGACATATTTATGTGTAAACATCTTCGGTAAACGTTAACTGAAATTGAAATCTTACATAAAGCAAATAATAACTCACGCACATGTAGGAGTATACAAATTTATTTTCTCTTATATGTAATGTCGTGCAAAAGTTTCTGGACATCTATTTTCCAATAGGTTGAACAAGCACCCTAGTTTTATTAATTCATTCATCATTATTATTACACATCTAAGTACTCAAAAATTATAAGAAAAATATTGAAAATTGTTTATTTTTTTCAAATTAGACACAGCATATTCTCCTCCTGTCAGACTTTAAATACTTGGCGGGAATTTTAAAAACAGAATGAAGAAGAAACCGAAAAAATGCAAAATAGCAGTTTTCTAATGAATTCATACTACAAACGGTATTTCTTGTGTTTTTTCGACATGAATTATTTTTAATCGATAAATGACGAGTTTGCAAGTCTTTTGTAAATAATTTACAACTGTTTAAACAATTATTATTTGTTTAAAAAATATATTTTTCTCTGTAAGTCGTGGAAAATTATTATTTTCGAGATATAAATTCCAGAGAATAATAACTTGTTACAATTTGAGAGAGAAAAGATTGTTTAAATGAATGAAAATTGTTTAAATAATGAAAAATTATGTGAAAAACAAAACATATTCTTACCATTCATAAAATCTATCACTTATATCCCGAAAACAATAATTTTCCACGATTTTAAGAAAAATATAATTCTTAAACAAATAATAATTGTTTGAATAATTAAAAATTATTTACAAAATACTTGGAAACTCGCCCCTTATCAATTAAAAATAATTCTTGTGAAAAAATCCAAAGGATACCGTTTTTAGTATGAATTTAATAGAAAACTGCTATTTTGCAGTTTGTGGGTCACTTTCCAAGCACAATAACAATGGCTTGAAAGGGGGGTGGGGAGTCAAAATTAAAACTTACTGGGTGGAAATTATTCTTTGAACATGCGTCAAGAGGTTTCAATACTTTAAATTCACAAAGAGTTTATAACAAGTAGCTCTTTTTCCCATTTTTTTTTAAAGCAAGCTTTTCTCATTTAAAACCCCATGTTAATTTCAAAGGCTCGGGGCACGGGTGAACTTTGACAAAAAAAAGAAAACAAGAAAAATGTTAAGTTGATGAACTGTAAATATAAATGAGGTATTTATTTTTAAAATTGAACTATAGTTCGACTCTTAACAATAGAATAATAATAAAATTGATTTTATAAGACGATTCTGAAAAGATAATTTATAGATTTTTACGTTAAAAATTGAACTATTTCAATTCGAAAGTCTTAGTAATTAATGGAATGTATGCATCCGATTGAAAGTTCAAAATCTTTTTTCAATATTCAAAAACATTTTAATTAATATATTCATAATTAAATGCTTTTATTCAATTCCCAATTCTATTCAAATATTATTGCATTCTAAAATACTCCTTTTTTTAAGCATTTGGTTTGAAAATTTGTAATTAAAAAATGGTAAAAAGAGCAGGAAAAGGGGATTGGTCAAGGGAAGGAAAAGAACAGTTTAAAGAAAAGGTCAGAAATATCAAAATGGGAGAGGGAAATGTGGACGAGGAGATGGAAATAATGATGGGAGAAATAAAAAGAGGATTAGAGTGCACAAGCAAAAAAGAAATAAATAAAGGGGGAAATATAAGTGGATGGGATGAGGAATGTAAAGAGAGAAAGAAGGAGGTCAGAAAGGAACTAAGAAAATGGAGAAAAGAAAAAAGTGGTGGAGAAGAATATAGGAGAAAAAAGAAGGAGTATACTGAGTTGTGTCATCAAAAGAAAGAGGAGGAGAATAAAAGGTTTGAGGAAGAGGCGGAGAAGGCTAGGACGGAAGAAGAGGTTTGGAAGGTAGTAAATAAAGAGAGAAAAAGAAGAAAAAGAGTAAATCAGGATATTGAAATGGTAGAATGGAAAAAATATTTTAATGGATTTGCTAGGAGGGATAGAGAGAAAAGTTAGGAAAGGAGCGAAACATGGTAGAGAAAGAGATGAGGAAGAGGACATAACAAGGGAAGAAACAGGCAAGGTGTTAGGGATGATGAAAGATGGAAAGGCACCTTGTATAGATGAGATTCCAAATGAAGTCTGGAAATATGGGGTGACAGAACTAAAGGAATGGGCGTGGATAATGTGTAATAGAGTATGGAGAGGAGAAGGGTGGCCAGAGTTATGGAAAGAAGGAGTAGTGGTACCCATAGTGAAGAAAGGCAAAGGGGAGGAGGTTAAAGATTATAGGGGTGTAACGCTAATGCCAACATTGTATAAAGTATATGTAACTGTTTTGTCGGAGAGATTAAAGAAAGAAGTTGAGGAAAAAAAGATACAGCCACCGAATCAGACAGGGTTTAGAAAAGGAATGGGGGTTATGGACAATATATATGTTCTGAATTATCTGATAAATAAAAGGATTAAAAGGGAGAAAGGGACAATGATTGCAATATTCATGGACTTAAAGGCGGCATTCGACTCATTGGACAGAGTCGAGATAGAAAAAGTTATGGTGAAAAGGGGGATACGAGAGGGCGTAATAAGGAGAGTATCGGAAATCTTCAGAGAGACAAAAAGTAGGGTTAAGGTAGGAGAGCAAGTAGGAGACAGTTTCTGGTTAGTTAGATGAGTAAGGCAAGGATGTCCTCTGAGTCCACTTTTATTCAATATATTAATCTCAGACCTAGAAGAAGAAATGAAGAGAAAGGGATGGGGAGGAGTTAGGATGGGAGAAGAAAAGATATATACACTGGCATACGCGGACGATGTAGTGTTGATGGCAGAGGATGAAGAAGGGATGACAGGTTTAATTACAGGATTGGAGAAATACTGAGATGGGAAAAAATTGAATTTAAATGTAGAAAAGACAAAGATAATGAGGTTTAGAAAAGGAGGGGGAAGAAAGAAAGAATGGACTGGGAGATGGAAGGGAGTAAAGTTAGAAGAAGTAAAGGAGTTTAAATATTTGGGATGTACCTTGCAAATGAATGGAGATCATAGAGTTCATATAAGAGAAAGGATAAAAAAAGCGGCAGGGATAATGAGACAGATATGGGGAATAGGAAAAAGAAGGTTCAAGAAAGACTGGAGAAGGAGAATGTGGTTATTTGATACGCTGGTATGGCCGGTAATAGGTTACGGAGCGGAGATATGGGGATCGAAGGAAAGGAATGAGATTGAGAGTTAATATGAAAGGTATATCAGGTGGACGCTAGGAGTAGACTGGAGGACGCCTGGATATATGGTGAGAGAAGAAGCACAGAGAGATAAATTAAGTACTAGAGCAGGTAAGAGAGCATGGAAATTTGAGATGAAGTTAAGGGAGGGGAAGGGAGGGGAGTTAGCGAAAAAGTGCTTGAAGGAGGTAGAAGAAAGGAGCGGGAGGGCAGTAGAACTAACAAGATGGGAAGAAGAAAGGAGGGAGTTTTTTAGTGCTAGAGATATAGGAGAGGGAAGTGGAGTAAGCTATGAAGAATTGGAGAGAAGGGACAGGGAAAGACAATTAATGGAAAGATGGGGAATGATTAAGGAATCAAAATATAATAAACGGTATAAGTTGATAAAAAAGGAAGGAGTACCAAAGTATTTAGAAAAAGGATGGGGAGAGAGACGATGGACCAGAATAGCAAGATTTAGATTGGGACACGAGGTAAGGGAGGGGATGTATTGGGAAAAGGAAGAGAACAGAAAGTGCAGAATATGTGAATGGGAGGAGGAAACATGGGAGCATGTATGGGCCGGATGTAGGAGAGGAATGGAAGATAAAGGAAGCTGGCAAGAGAATGCGGTAAATATTCTAGGTGAGGATGGAATGGGTGAGGAGTGGATGAAGGAGTTGGAGGTGGCTAGAGGGGCGAATGAGAAAGAATGAAAGAATCGATATGGAAAAATGACAAAATGAGAATGAGATAGAAGAGAAGTGCTAGTGAAGGACAAAGGAAATGGAAGTCGCATATATATTAGAAGCGTAAAGATCTGTAAGTAGTTACATGTAGATATTATGTAATAGTATAAGTAGATTAAGATGCGGATGCGCTCGCTCTCACTCGCTCGCTTTCTCGCTTTCTCGCTTTCAATCGCTCGCTCACTCTTCCGACAGTAAATTGGCGCTAGATTAATATAGAAGTAAGGAGATAGATATAAGAGTTGATGTAAATTTTTGTAAATATTTGTAAATAGTAAGGATAAGATAATATAAAGTTTGTAGATGGTCTTGTAAGAAACGTAGGTCATGTAAACCCTTAGGGGACACATTATGAATAAAGAAGAACTAAATAAAATTGAATTATTTAAAATAAAATAAACCTCGAATCGTTCGAATTTCAGGGTGCTGAATGTAAACTTTAAAATTTTCATTGTTTTTAATTTTTAATTTGTAAATTACATTTTTCAATTTAGATTTCTCAAGAAACAACTTATAATCGCTAAATTGGTAGCATGTCATTTCTCCCAAAATTTATTTCAACCACAATTTATTTTACCCAAAAATGGAAACACAGACGTGTGAAAATAGAAGATACAGTCCGCTTTCGTAAAAATGAAAATTGGCGGTAAGTGATCAAAAGAAGTTTACCGCAGAGGGCGCAGTAGTAGAAGTCGTCAAATGATAATAAAATTCAAATAAAAGGAACGCCATTCAGCAAAATATGTAAAAACGTGTATATTTGAAGATTTTAGAATACATTTATTTTTCAAACATCTGCGAACATGATTTGATATTAAGGTTAACTTTGAAATTAGTGTACTATTAATAAAATGGACAAGTTTACGCTGGAAATTTCCAGTTTGAAAATTGTAAGGTTATGATTGGATATAAGTACGGCGAAATTTGTATTTTTCTAAAGAAAATGGTATTTGTCGCAAAAACCAACAGAACTTACCTACAAACAAGTAATTTGAGTATTTTGAGGTTATGATTGGCAAAATTAATAAAAAATTTGTATTTTTTTGCAAAAACCAGCAGGACCTATCCAAAAAAAAGTAATTTGAGTATTCTGAGGTTATTATTGAGTAATTTACGAGAAAATAATATTTTTGTGCAAAAATCAATAGGACCTATCTGCACATAATTAGTTTAAGTATTTTGAGGTTATGATTGGCTGAATTAATAGAAAATTGTTATTTTTTGCTGAAAACCAACAGGACCTGTCCACAAATAAGTAATTTGAGTGTTGTCAGGTTATGATTGGCTGAATTAATAGATAATTGGTATTTTTTGGTAAAAACCAACAGGACCTGTCCACAAATAAGTAATTTGAGTATTTTGAGGTTATTATTGGGTAATTGACCAGAAAATGGTATTTTTTCGCAAAAATCAATAGGACCTATCTGCACATAATTACTTTGAGTATGTTGAGGTTATGATTGGCTGAATGAATAGAAAATTGGTATTTTTTGGAAAAAACCAAGAGGACCAGTCCACAAATAAGTAATTTGAGTATTTTGAGATTATGATTGGCTGAATTAATAGAAAATTGGTATTTTTTGGTAAAAACCAACAGAACCTGTCCACAAATAAGTAATTTGAGTATTTTGAGGTTATTATTGGGTAATTTACCAGGAAATGGTATTTTTCTGCAAAAATCAATAGGACCTATCTGCACATAACTAGTTTGAGTATTTTGAGGTTATGATTGGCTGAATTAATAGAAAATTGGTATTTTTTGGTAAAAACCAACAGGACCTGTCCACAAATAAGTAATTTGAGTATTGTGAGGTTATTATTGAGTAATTGACGAGAAAATGGTATTTTTTTCGCAAAAATCAATAGGACCTATCTGCACATAATTAGTTTGAGTATTGTGAGATTATGATTGGCTGAATTAATAGAAAATTGGTATTTTTGGTAAAACCCAACAGGATCTGTCGACAAATAAGCAATTTGAGCGTTTTGAGGTTATGAATGGATAATTGACGAGAAAATGGTATTTTATCGCAAAAATAAGTAGGACCTATCTGCAAATAATTAGTTTGAGTATTTTGAGCTTATGATTGGATAACTTAACAGAAAAATAGTATTTTTCGTAAAAATCAACAGTACCTATCTACAAATAAGTAGTTTGAGTATTTTGAGGTTATGAATGGATGATTTTTTCTAAAAAACCAACAGGACGTATATATAAATAAAAAGTTTGAGTTTTTCGAGGTTATGATTGGAAAACTGAACAGAATATTTGTATATTTTCGCAAAAATTAAAAGAACTTATCCACAAATGAATAGTTATGGTATTTTGGTTTTTGCAAAGAAATACTCATTTTCTGTGAATTTAGCAAATCATAACCTCAAAATACTCAGAATATTTATTTCTAGATAAATCATTTGGTTTCGGCGAAAAATACCATTTTTCTGTTAAATTATCCAATTATAAGCTCAAAATACTCAAACTAATTATTTGAAGATAGGTCCTATTTATTTTTGCGAAAAAATACCATTTTCTGGTCAATTCTATACCATTAAACCATTTCCCTTTCAGGGTAGGCGTGACACTACCCGATTTGGGTAGTGTTTCTAGGTTTTTCTTGTAGTTATAAATAACTACAAGTGTGGGCTCACCACACCCACGAAGTGCCAACAGCACTCATGTCAGTATTCTTGAATGGTCACCCATCCAAGTACTAACCGCGTCCAACGCTGCTTAACTTCAGTGATCTGACGAGAACTGGGTTTTTCAGCGTGGCATGGCCGTTGGCCATGAGAGGGAGAAAAAAGAAGACCCTACCTAATTACCCAATAATAACCTCAAAATACTCAAACTACTTATTTGTGGACAAGTCCTGTTGGGTTTTACCAAAAAATACCAATTTTCTATTAATTCAGTTAATCATAACCTCAAAATACTCAAACAAATTATTTTCAGATGGGCCGTATTGATTTTTGCAAAAAAAAAAAAACAATTTTCTGGTCAATTACCCAATAATAACCTCAAAATACTCAAATTACTTATTTGTGGATAGTCCTGTTGGTTTTTGCAAAAAATACGCATTTTTTAATCATTTAGCCAATCATAACCTCAACATACTCAAATTACTTGTTTGTAGGTAAGTCCTGTTGGTTTTTGCGACAAATACCATTTTCTTTAGAAGAATACAAATTTTGCCGTACTTATATCCAATCATAACCTTACAATTTTCAAACTGGTAATTTCCAGCGTAAACTTGTCCATTTTATTAATAGTATGCTAATTTCAAAGTTAACCTTAATATCAAATCATGTTCGCAGATGTTTGAAAAATAAGTGTATTCTAAAATCTTCAAATATACACGTCTTTACATATTTTGCTGAATAGCGTTTCTTTTATTTACATTTTATTATCATTTGACGACTTCTCCCCCTACTACTGCTCGCTCTGCGGCAAATTTTCATTTTTACGAATGCGGACTGTATCTTCTATGTTCACACGTCTGTGTTTCCATTTTTGGGTAAAATAAATTTTGGGTGAAATAAATTTTGGGAGAAATGACATGCTACCGCTAAATTGTACTGTTTTTAATTAAAAATTGTTTGAAAATGATATAATTTTGAACACATACAAATTTCTTGATTGCTTGTTCAAACTATTTTAGTTCTTAAAACGCAGTCTCTTCCAGGTCTGCTTAGTCAAGCTTTGTTTATAAAATACTGATGCGGGCCGATATGATTTCTCTGAATGAACTCTGGACACGCTTTGAGGTTCGCTATGTCTGTTACAATAAATTTAAAGTAAAAAAGTTAAAATTAAATATTCAAAAATAAAAAAATTGAAATTGAATTATTTTAAATAAAATAAGCCTCGAATCATTAAAATTTCAGAGTGCTGAATGCAAACTTCAAAATTTTCATTGTTTCATTTTTTTTTAATTTTTAATTTATAGGTGACATTTTTTAATTTGAATGTTTCAATAACAATGTAAAATCCTTTAATTGTAGTGTTTGAACCTAAAATTGTTTAAAAATGATATAATTTTGAACACTTAAATAATTTATTGATTCATTCTTCAAACTATTTTATTTCCTAAAACGTATTCTCTCCTTTGCCTGCTTAGTCAAGCATTGTTTATAAAATACCGATGCGGACCGATATGAGTTCTCTGAAAGAACATATTGTGTCGCACTGATGTTACGCATCTACATTTGGAATTAGGCTAATTATATTTCATGAAGAAGAATAATAAAAATTGAAATTTCATTATGAAAAATTCATTATTATGACACTTATCATTATTATTATACATCGAAGTACTCAAAATTTATAAAAAAATATTGAAAATTGTTTTTTTTTTCTTCAAATTAGGCACAGCCTATTTTCCTCCTGTTTTTAAATGATTTACAATTGTTATAACGATTATTATTATTATTATTATTATTATTCGAGAGAGAGAGAGACTGAGGGCTCCTTTCGGTGGATGAAGAGAACCATACCTCCGGTCTGTGACACAAGACACAACGCGTGTGTCAGAGGCTTTCGTTACACTTGCCAGCCATGGTTTCATTTGAATCAGGCGCGACTCCCCATATCGAGGTATGGGGACGGCGACTGACACTTGCGGCCGCTAGGGTCGCTAGTGCGCGTGGAGATACACAAGACGACGGTTCCAACGGTGGTAACGTCTGCTATTCGAATTATATCAGTCCTTGATAACCATTCATAACGCAGCGTTAAGGGGATTGCTTCAAGCACTATTTTCGAAATGCTAGGTGTGCATGTGGCATTTGGGTGTACAAATAAAGGAGCAAATCGCTTTCCAAATAACAAAAAACTAAGGAAACCGTAGACAATGCCTTGTTCTTGTGTACAAGGTATATCTCCACTCACGATGCTGCCCTCTAAGCTGAGCTTGACAAATCGCCGTCCCCATAAGATGTTCGCACATCAAAAATTTTAATTTTAATCGTAGGTACTTTAAATTTAGAAGAAGTCTGATTTTTCGATTTTATATTTAAGTATTTAATATTTGAATTGTTTGATTTTTCAGGTTTAAAAGTTTCACATTTATAATATTACTGACCTAGAAAAATATTTGTTTTTGTTTTTAGGGGCCACACTAAAATATTTATATTGAGAATTTGACTGCTAATAAGAAACTTTTCGCGCGCGTAGCGTGCGAATCGTAATTAGTATTATTAAATCATTTTTTTCATGAAACAGCAATATACTTATTAATAAAATATACATTTTCTGTACATTTTACTCAGACATATGATTTTTGTTATTAAAAATATACTTACAGTACACAAGTGAATTTTCATCTACTACAAAATTTGCTTCATTCAATCATTTATGCTATTCTCTGAAGGAGTTTCTTTCCGTTTCTCATATGAAACGTCTAAACAGAAACTGTTATATAGAGCATTAATCTTATGTAAGCATATGATTATTTATATGAAATTAAATTAAATAATAGCCAATTTTATCCAAAACATTCACCCTTCGAGTTTGATGATCTGGTCACAACTACCTTCATGTCTGAATCTACATTTTCTTCTTATTTACTGCTTTCGAGCTTTCCGATATTTTGTATTAATTTACTCGAGGAAGCCTTGTTTATAAATAACAAACTTATCCACAAAAGATAGCAAAAATAAAGCAGAAAAAAACAGGACAAGAAAGTTCTTTGAGTTTGACTTTTAAGCTGGCATTAATAGATAAATTTATTACCTGTGCGATGTTTTGCTTAGTAAATTTCAAAAATTTCCCTGCTTCTGATTGGCTGGTCATAAATTGACGACGCTAAACTCTTCACACACTTTTCTCATTGAATCGCAAAATTTTATAGTAATAATTATACGCAGAAAATAAAACTGTCTGATTTAAATTTATGACCAATGATTTTCCGGATCTGCTCACGAAGTCCCGACATTTTCCCGTATTTTTCAAGGTGCACAAACCACCCGGCAAATTTCCAGATTTCCCAGGTCGCTAGACATCCTGAGCATTATCGAAAAAATTTCTCCTGTATGTATTGCAAGAACATGTTAAAAAATATGATTTAGAAATGTTTCATATATGTTCTCAGTACTCACGCTCTTTTACATCTGCTGCAAAAGGGCACTGTGCAGAAGGCGGAAGGTGGTTTACATTTTGTCTTTTATCTCGCCTATTATATCTATCTTCCTCATCTGATGATGACGGTAACTGAAATTTCTTTCGTCTTTTTAATTTATACGTAGACTTTTCGATTCCCCTTATATCCTTTCTTTTTGCTATCTTATGGCGAGATTGCTCGTATTACCTTCACAAACTTTACAGTACACATTTGATAACCACGTAACTGCCCCATAGTCAACTATTTAAGAAAATGAAAATGAAAATGTACATTAAATTATGTACATAAGAGATTTATATTTGAAGCATATGAAAATTGTTTATATAAAATATTTTATGGCAGAGGAAACTTGTTTTCTTATCCTTTTATGAGTTTTTTTTTTAATTATGGGATTTCAGGGTTGCTAACAAATCCGAATTTCGAAATTCCCTGACTTTTTTCTGACCGAGTTTTAATTTTTCCTAGCGATCTAAACTTTTCTTTCAGATATAAAAACTACCTTACACCCAGGATATCTACAATAGTAATTAAAAATAAGTTTGTTTCTAAATTTATTTCAGACACTTTTAGTGACAATAGTCATACAGAAGTTCATAAAGGATCATCCACAAATTAAGTAAGACATACGTAAAAAAAAATTACATTTTTAGTAAAAGCAGTTCATTTTCAACCAAGAAAAAAGTGTAATAGTTGATATCTACACCAAAACATATTGTAATGTTCAATGAAAAAAAAGTTTAGTTAAACAAAAAAATAAGAATTTTCAACAAATTAGTTGAATTGTCAATCAAATAAATCTAATTTTGAAACCAATTTAAAAATAAGACATTTTATACAAAAGAGTTTAATTTTTGACCAAGAAAGATTTCTTTAACCAACAAGGAAAAATATATTACCCAAAATTTTAAATTTTGTAGCTGAAAAGGCGAATTTCCTGCTAAACAGTTGAGTTTTCAACCCGATCCCAGTCAGAAATGGATCTTAGATACGTCGTCGAATCAACGTCGTCTTTCGTAGTCAATATTTTCGTCGATTCGACGGAATCGTATCGATGTCGAATTAGCAACTGTATCGACGTCGACTTTTTCGTACCTTAACGTCATGAAAATAAGTTCTGCAGTGGGATATGAACCCATATGGGATCCCAAGGGTGATCCCATATTGTTTCTCTTGAATGGAAGGTATATATGGACGGTCTGATGGAGAAAATGAAGAAATAAAGAATTAAGAACCATTTTAATTATTCAACCTAAGTTAGATAGTAATTTAGAAAATTCGAATCAAAACGATCAAGTGCAACAAAAAATATACACAAAGATTACAATTGAGAATGATGTATTATTATTTATCTTTTTTTGTCGTTTTCCGTAAGTTCCGTCTTCTTGTTTCCGCCTGGAGCATTTTTCAGCCAAGATTTGGCCGCTTCTTCCACCACCTTTAAATCGCACTCAGCACTGCATACAAGAAAAGCACCTGCAGCAGTTTGGCCATGTTTTTATTTTATTTATTACTACAGAAAACACTTTTCTAAGCGATTATGAAATATAATATTACCAAGTGAAAAACTATTTCTTATTTAATCGGCTTAGTCTATTCCTGACTATTCCGACGCACAACATTGCACTTTGGGTTGTCGGACACAGCTTTTAATTCTTTATTATACCATTAAGCCATTTCCCTTTCGGGGTAGGCGTGACTTGCTCGGTTGGAGAATAGTAGTGTGTATATAGGTGTATAGGTATAGAGTAGATAGGTATAAGTTAAATAGGTATACAGGTGTAAGGTATGTAGGTATATAGGTATAAGGTAAATAGGTATATAGGTGTTAGGTATAAATATTTTAGATTGATCTGGAATTCTCGTGTTATTTATTTAAATGACACGTTTATTCCGCAACACTGCTGAGACCCAGGTTGCTGATCAATCTCTCTAGCGATCACCCCAAGTGAAGAGCCTCACAAAATTGTTATGTGTGGTTCCCCACTTGGGCCCATTAGTATCCAAGGTCATTGTTTCAGGCGTCATTCATTCTATTGTCACTCTGTTTACAAACTATTTGTCGCCACACTTTTCTGTCCTGGCATACTACTCTAGCTTCCTTCACGTCCATGCATTTTTTCATGCAAGCTCTTGTGTTTCTATGGCTTCTTATGTCTCTACGGATCAATGTCTCATTCACAGATTCTAACCATTCTTTCGGCGTCTACCTCTGGGCATTCTACCATTTACTTTACCTTTATACACTTGTTTGGTCAGTCGTTCATCTTTCATTCTTTCAAGATGTCCGAACCATCTTAACTGATTTATTTCGCATATGTCAACTAGTGTCTCTCCTGTACCACATTCTTTGAGGATAGTCTCGTTTCGGACTTTGTCCATCAGTGTTTTCCCGCATATTATGCGCAGAGGTTTCATGCCGATCGCGACTCCTGTCCTTTTCTTGATAGGTCCATGTCTCGCTACCGTATAGTACAGTCGGTACGAATATAGAATTATGTATGGCCATTTTAGCTTTTTTTGATATGTTTTTATTTGTGAGGATGGACCCTACTCTACCGATAACCTGTCTACCCTTATTTATGCGCCTATCTAACTCCCCATCTATTTTTCCGTCGCTAGTGAATCGACTACCTAGATATACGTACTGGTCAACTTGTTCTAATCTCTCATCATTTATGACAATGTTGCATATTGTTTTCTCACTTTTTCCCTCAAACACCATGATTTTTGTTTTATTTACGTTAATTTTGAGTCCCATGTCCTTCATGCTTGTATTAAGTTTATTCAACATTCTTTGCAAGTCCTCGACTGATTCTGCCATAAAACTCTTGTCATCTGCGAAAGCTAACCCACGTACCTTGACTGTTTGGAGATCTGCACCTTCTTCGTCGAAGAGTGCAGTTCTTAGACACTTATCCATGAATATGATAAATAGCCACGAGGACATAACGCATCCTTGTTTCACGCCTTGCATAATATCAAACCAGTCACTCAGTTTCCCATTTACCCTTACACTCGCTTTACTACCTGTATATATTGTTTTTATTGCTTGTAGGAGCCCTCCATTTACTCCGTACTCTTTAAGGACTTCCCAAAGTTTACTTCTATTTACCTTGTCAAATGCTTTTTCTAGGTCAATAAATGCACAGAAAACTTTCTTTCCTACTCTCAGGCTTTTTTCTGTGATCTGTCTTAGGCTAAATATCTGATCTGTACATGATCTTCCTGGCATAAATCCACTTTGGACTTCCCATATCTTTTCTTCTGTAATTTCCATTACCCTACGAATAAGTATTTTTGAGTATATTTTACTTACGGTACTTAGAAGTCTGATACCTCTGTAATTACTGCAGTTGCTTTTATCTCACTTTCTTTTGTATATTGGTACGATAATCGCTTTTCTCCAATCGTCTGGGACTTCCCCCGTCTCGATACATAAATTTATCAATTCGCACAACCTGTGAGGTATGTACTCGCCACCGTATTTAAGCATTTCAGCGCTGATACTGTCTACACCAGCAGCCTTACCGTTTTTCAAGTTTTTTATTATGCTTCTGACCTCAGTGACACAGACTTTTTCAATTGGGTTTTCTAATGCATTATGTTCTATGTCGCAGTTTTTTTGTCCTATATCTTCACCTCCGAATAGTTCTTTAAAAGAGTCTTTTAAAGCGTCTACTATCCCGTCTATATCATATAGCATTTCACCTTTGCTGTTTCTCATGCTCGCAAACTCTGTATTTTTACTTTCCTTCAACTGTTTCTACAATAGTTTCATAATCCATTCAAAGCTGTTTTGTATTTTCCTCTCTTCTTCTGTTCTGATTTTCTCTTTACTAGTCTTGACTAGTCGTTTAACTTTTCTCTTTTTGTGTCTGTAATCATTTTCAAGTGTATTTCTCTCCTCATCGCTAAGACCTGTAATGTGCAACGTTCTTTCGCGCGCTTCTTTCTTTTCTTTTTGGGCTGCCTCAATTTCATCATTCCACCATGCATCACCAGATTTTCTTCCTGCAACCGCCGTACCACATACTTCGGTCGCAGTTTCAACGATAATTTTTTTAAACATGAAAAAATAGAAATGCATTCATATGAATGTGAAAAAAGATAAAAACAATGTTGAGTTTTATGTGAAATTGTAAATAAGTGTGAAAAAAATCAAAATATGTCTTAGCTGGCCCAGTGAACAGAACGGTCACTATGTGATCACTTTACGGCCACGAAATTGCGTAGCCGTTCCGTTTACGCGGTCAAAAAATTTGAACAAATTTTCCACGGGGACAAAATTAATTTCTACTCTGTCTCATTGATGCTTAGCTCATTCAGTTCCAAGTTTGGAATTATTTTTTCAAATAATTTTATGTATTTCAACTTCTTTAAAGTTTGACAAAAAGTATTAAGTATTACTAATGGTTTCTTCTATATCAAATAAAATTATTTGAACAAAAAGTGCATCACATATATCAGCTTACGATCGCTTTGATTAAAATATTAGAATTTGTAACATTTATCACAATAATGAAGTTTCCTATATCATAAACATGCATTTTCTGGAGTGTGCTGAAATATCATTAAAAATTTTAGCAAGAACAAGAAGTAAAATTTAAACTAAGACAGTTGTAAGAATCTCTAAAATTATCTAGCTTATTTTTCTCAATATCAATAATAACATTATAAAATTGGAGCAAACTTCAAGCTTGCTTGTTTTATTCATGAAAATTTTGATGAATTTTAATAAAACTCAGCGGGTTTCCAATAAAAATAATAAATATATATTTAAAATAGCTGGAAATATTAATTAATAAAATTAATAAATGCAGTTAAATGCATAATTCAAAATATATATATTTCTTGACATATTAAAATTCCCGTCAATCACTGTCTATAGTAGTGGCACGGTTTGTTGGCAACGAATTGTTCTTTATTAAATGGAATCAAAGCAATTTATTTTGTTCCTTGTAAAATATTTTTTTTTAATTCTGTCGCTGATTATCACTAATTAAATACTATTATCAATTATGCGACATGAAAAACACAAAACCAAAATTTAAAAACTTTTTGAAATTGCTAACTTCCGAATTAAAAATATTCAGCTGTATTAGTATTGATAAGTGCAAAAATCACCATATAGACTTATACGTGTATTCTAATCTCAACTGTTGGCACGACATATACGTTTATAATTTCATGGTTTAATCAGAGAAAAATTAGATAACGATCAGAATCAATGTAACTTCGAAAAAAATTCAAAGCAGATCAGGAGTTTTTATATAAATTATTAAATTGTCATTACATCAATACATCGCTGGATGTATTATTATCCATTTTTAACAGCTTGACATTTGCGTGAAATAAAATAATAATCTTAGCAACTAATCCACACGCCGACACAAAAAAACATCACGAAATTGCACGACTTTAGCCCTCTACTATGTGTTTCAAAAATCCTGACTCCTCTACAAATCACTGAATAACTCACTCAAAAAAAATCTGCCCGCTTCGCGGGCACATTCTCATGGCGCGCTTCGCGCGCGGCTCGCTTCGCTCGCAAGTTTGAGCGCGCCTAGGGCGCGC